>CACRXP010000461.1:14714-57792 GCA_902702965.1 Spirometra erinaceieuropaei | reverse complement strand
CATTCCGGTCTCCCTTGTCTTTGTCGGTATCATCTCATCTATGTCTACTACTAGTCGCTGTGCGACTGCCTGCGAGGGTTTAAGTATGAGCCCCAAGGCACAACGGAACGAGCATGTTCCGTAACCTGATCGGCGAGCGCCCACTGTCATAATTAATATTCCCGATCACAACCGACAGGACAACGGGCCCGTGGCTCAATGGTAGAGCGTTCAACTCCATGACCAAAGATCCCGGGTTCGAATCTCAAGTGATCCACACTTGGGGTTGGGTATGACTGGCTGATGACGGCTAATAAGCCAGAAATGGCCATTCCGGTCTCCCTTGTCTTTGTCGGTATCATCTCATCTATGTCTACTACTAGTCGCTGTGCGACTGCCTGCGAGGGTTTAAGTATGAGCCCCAAGGCACAACGGAACGAGCATGTTCCGTAACCTGATCGGCGAGCGCCCACTGTCATAATTAATATTCCCGATCACAACCGACAGGACAACGGGCCCGTGGCTCAATGGTAGAGCGTTCAACTCCATGACCAAAGATCCCGGGTTCGAATCTCAAGTGATCCACACTTGGGGTTGGGTATGACTGGCTGATGACGGCTAATAAGCCAGAAATGGCCATTCCGGTCTCCCTTGTCTTTGTCGGTATCATCTCATCTATGTCTACTACTAGTCGCTGTGCGACTGCCTGCGAGGGTTTAACTATGAGCCCCAAGGCACAACGGAACGAGCATGTTCCGTAACCTGATCGGTGAGCGCCCACTGTCATAATTTTTATTTATGTTTCCCGTGAAATATAATTTAATTTTCAAGGACATCGAGAATCAATGAGAAAATTGCATGCTACTTAAGTAGTCATTTTTTGCAGAGTATAGATCTTACCTGCAGCCGAAAATAAATTCTGTCGAAAGCCGACACCCTGAGGTAACTGAATCATTATAGTATTATGCTGCATCGTGATTAGTTTCACAACACTACTTAATTTATCTTTTCGATACGAGAGCGCATTTCGAAATTTTGGTTGACATTTCAATGAGTTAGTACATCTACTGTACATAAATAGAGACATCGGCAACGTCACTTTATATAGCCTTAAGGAAAATAAAAGGCCTATACTTACATTTTTACAGCGGTTGGCGTTACGCATGGATGCTTAGTCGAAATTCTAAAAAGTTATTTAGGTTTTAAAGAATAACATGAGTGGGGTTGTCTTATTCGACATCATACAGCAAAATCTAAAGACATTTCGCTAACACCAGGATGTCGCTCCTGAATGCCCGTTTTTCGGTCGCTTAGAAAATCCCGGTTCACCAAAAATGACACTTAAGTAATATGCCTTTTCCAAATAATTCTCGATTTATTTGTAGATCCAAACATATTTTATGGAAAGCATGTACTAATATGTCCTTCCATGTGTTAACTGTGCAATACATCATGTCTTATTTAGATCTTTCACTCTCTGGAAATGTACCTTCCAGTTAAAATGTAGCTCATAAAATTAATGAAGAATTTTAATCCTGATATGCCTTTGCGATAGTGTTTGTGGTTTTCAAAATACAAGCAGAACACTCACATCTTATGAAACTTTTGCCTTTCTATATGACATTAAGTAAATGCATATTGTTTCAAAAGACCGTGCATAACAAATATGTGACCGGTTGCATACTTCAAAAAGTAAACAAACGGATATGTTTGTGGGTATTTATGCATACATTCCAAAGTACCGAAAATTCGCACACCTGCAAACTATGTTACACTGAAGAAACCGTCTTCTTTAGTGACAAACTCCGATAAACATTCATTACTATGGAGTATGCGAAAAGATGTTTAATGCATAGGTTCTACAACATATGTTTGGATTTGTAGATGTAAGGGAAATGGATGGGGACCAGTGCAACCAACTAGATAGTCATTTTGAACTAGTTTTTTTAAATTGTCTGAATGAACCTCATTCAGCAGACGACGTTCTGGTGTGGCCGAAATGTTTTGGCATTACTACCCTGAATTCCCGTAAATTCAACATTGTTTAGGTGATCATATCCAGCCAAAGTCACTTTTTAGAAATTTATTCGACTCCCTATATACGACTTTCAAATGCCTTTAGTAGATCACGGGAAATAAATCAGAATTTAGCCTTTCAATTCTGATTTTCACTTATTTCCGGTGTATACAAAACATTTATTGCATTCTCTAAGACGAATGTAAAAAGAGTTCCTTTTTTAACCCTTTATCGGAAACCATTTTTTCCACACATTTGAATTCGAACAAGTGTTCCATTTAACTAACAAGCGGGCCCCCTGTTTCATACATATTAAGACAATTCCAACTGTTTCATTTTGATCGGAATGCCATGCTCTTCCTCTTGAACCAATTGCTTATCTCTTCCAGACCGCAAGAAGCATCTCTCGTATTTTCTGTAACATTTAATCAGGCTAACACGGTCATATCCGAATCGACAGGATGAGACATTCACAGGGTTTATAAATGCCCCAGAGGCTATTCGTACTCATCTGCTGTTTATTAAATAGTGCCGCAATGTCATTCAGTTTTTCATGTTTAGCCAACACTGTCAGTAAACAAAAAACCCAAAACCACACTAGTAATTATACCTGTCTCGCAGAACCGCTCATAAGTGCACATTTTAATGCAGTTATCTGCCCTTTTTCAAGTATTTCCCTAGCAAGTCCGAAATATCTCTCAACTGTTTGTACCAAAGTAATGTTGAGTGACTCCTATCCATAAATTCAGACTCGATTTTTGAAAACAGTAGAAGTTTCAGAATTGTTTTACACCCCCAGTAAAGGGTAGTTATTATCGGGCGTGGAATTTACATAGGCTGATTAGATGAGTCATAAACTATAGTCAGCGAGCTATCATGCATGATTGACCCTAAGATTATTTTTCCCCCAATCGGTTTAATAATCCAGCGTCAGTACTTTTGTCTTGTTTGAAAGCGTATTCAAGGATTTAGATCAGTGTTCAGCATTTTTTGGTTCCAAAATCGACAAAACTTTCGCCAGAATACTTGTTTTCAGCCTTCAGCTATAACAGGCAACGAGAACCCACAACCTGTAGAATTTCCACAAAACGTCCTGTAATTATAAACTTCAGACATAGGAGCGTGAGCGTAATAGAGAATCCCTGTGGATTCCGTCCTACTGCGAGGATAGTTGTATCAGACACTGGAAGACAGTCTACTATTTCCCTCTGCCCGTTCGTTTGAACCACGCTCTTATAAATAGAAGTCGTGGACAGGCATCAATCAAGTTTTACAGTAAGAAATTAAAGGGGTGAGTGGAGTCTCTGATGGACAGACACATTATTAAAAAGTGGAAATTAGAAGAAGTGGGTTGAAGCTGTGCCGTTGCACACAGTCGAACTTTCTTCCCGCCATTTGACTCAGTGATACGTTTTCTTTTCACAGCCTATGCTGCTCCAATTTTATGCAATTAGTCTGTCCTTTAAAAAGGTTCGGCTGATTCTTTCGTATCTACATCAGGACCGACATAATTTTATCGAGTCTGCACACTTGACTGTATTTTAACACAAAATTCACTTTATCATTCGCCCAGAAATCAGACTTCGGCTATTAAGGCGTTAAGATGCCCAAGTCTTGCCACCGAATATCTCGTATATATGGGTATGTACATCGGGGCATTCCTCCCATGATCCGATAGGCAC
Source organism: Spirometra erinaceieuropaei (assembly GCA_902702965.1). NCBI lineage: Eukaryota > Metazoa > Platyhelminthes > Cestoda > Diphyllobothriidea > Diphyllobothriidae > Spirometra > Spirometra erinaceieuropaei. The sequence goes on along the minus strand of CACRXP010000461.1, from coordinate 54,114 downwards.
TTACCTGATCTCGTCCATCTGCTGGAGCTGAGCGCAGACGATGAGACAGCGGCCATTGACGCGACAGAATCTGATTGGGATTGGGCCTGACCATCGAAGCAGACTTGCGGTGTTTCGATGGCAGCTGTGGAGCATTCTGCTTGAACAGATTTCTGTACACCTTTTTTGCTATTCGATCGTTGTCTGCAGAAATAAACGTACTGAACCGGTGGAGGACTGGCACACTGGGGTCGTACAGACTGGTTCAGATGGCCAGACTAACGCGGGCAGATCTGTATGAAAACTTGATTGTTGATAGGAAAGACTGTCAATGCCATTGAGTAGGGAGACGGACTTTGCCCTAGGCCACTGATTTGGCAGCCTGAGAGAGATTCGCCCTGTATCGTAGAGTTGTGTTCAAGGTCACAGTTAAACAAACGTGACCAGAAAAATCACGAATTCGGAGGTTTTTTTACTGCATACACTGTTCAAGACAATTTGCGGATTTACAATCTATCATGCTTTAAATAGCTTGAAAAAGCAGGTGGTCACGTTTAACCTAAGCGTAAATAACAGACTTAAGTTTCACTAACAATTTTGTATGTTTAGGGCGGTATCTCCGAAAACATACCCTTTAAGCAAAAGGCCCGCTATATTATACCTGTAAAGTCTGCTGTTCCAGGCTGATAACAAGTAAAATAAAGTAAAACTAACGCCTTCCTCTACTTTCCTCGATTTATTTGCTGCATACATATTGGTAGCCAGTAGGCAAATTGGTATTTTGATGGTTTTTTAGCACCCTCAGTGGTATGACAAGCACATCTTACCTAGTCCCCACAATTACTACCTAACGGCAAGCGGAACCTGCTAGTTTGGCTAGGGAACAGAAAAGGCCTACTTTTCTCCTTAATTATTAATACCACCGTACTTGTCAACTCACACGCCGCATTGATAACGGAGAAATGAATAAAGCATATCTTTGTAGACCTTTACCGATAATAACGACGTGATCTGAGGTGCACTTACGTAATGCTTTGTTTTTAAGTCATCACCACAATTTATGACTTTGCCAACCTTCTCCCCTCCATGGATTAATTACCGCCGATTCTTTTCTTTCCATCACTGCCGCCTTTCAACAGACTTGCAATTTAGAGTGAAATAGTCATGTATACATATTGGATTTTTTTCAGTTGGTCGCTAATTTATAACGTGGAGTCTCAACTCTCAAACGGCCATCATCTGCCGGCAAGTACTCTGGAGCGCAAGAAACGGCATGTATCTCCAATGGATACGAAACCGGGTGACAGCACTTCTGGCCATTCAGATATCAGCATTCTTCCAACGCGACAGATGCATCGGGCTGTACTGCGCTGCACAGTCATCTCCTCCATTGTTCGACAAAAGGGAGAAGGAACAACGAAACCTCTTTCTCGCTTTGCCGATTTGTTGCTCAACGTTACGTGTGAGTCAAATTCGTGGTACCCAATCACACTGATAGCTGTAATTCCAAGTGACTCGTTCGGTTAGACTCCTGGTAGGGGAGAATTTCACCCTACATTATTGGTATTGAATTTAATGAGTTAACGATAAATGTGACATCAGCCGCATAAAGTGCTTTTCATAATTTTGCAACCCACTAGTCTCGCTGTTTGGAAAAACAGGACGATCTTTCACGGGCGTGACTAAAGTTTTTCCGTTATGTCAGATACAAAAGTATGCTCTTGACATGTCCTCAAGTCTTTTCCATAACTTCCTTTCGCTCTCAACGTCGTCTACTTAAAAGCGAATCATATAAGCATATGAACATTGGGTCCGTATTTCCATTACACACGATTAAACGGGACGCTCTTTCGTTCCAGCCAGTATGTTTGATGAAGTACAATGTAAAATGTTAATGACAAAGTGCTTGTCAGGCGTATTATAACCACACTTAGTATTCCGACTGCAATGTGATTAAAAATTTTAATTTGAATAACTAATCAAAAAAAGCAATTTAGAACGTGATATTTTAAGTGAGGAGTATGTTCTGCTAGTCCATTATGCGGACCCTGATGTTATAAAACGGTTCATTTAAAAAAATTCATTTGCCTAACATTCGGATATTTGATTAGAATAAAAAACCGGAAACGAGACACGCCCTTTCCAAACTGACCAAGGTCAGAGATTGAATTGTCATTAAACACGGGATCAAGATCTGCAATCCGTGGCAAATCTAGCCTGCGGAGCGCACAAAAAAAACTTATTTTGCAAACGTATTTAATTCAGTAGGAAAAGTTGACTTTTGAAATTGGTCTGTACAAAGACACTCATATTCCAACTGCTCCAATATTCTTTTAGCGAATTTTAATAAAAACGCTTAGTCCTGCTGACATCACGTTCAGATCTGCAGGTTCTAGACTAATTATTCCAGCGATTATTTTATATCCATGATTTGACTGCGATTAATGTTATCGGTGCTACCAAATGCTTCCTTTAAAAGAAGACGTGAGTGTCACCATTTGGTGTTCAGTAGAGCCACAGAAAATGCCGACGTCCCACAAATTACAGACACAATTGCTGCTGATGAATTTTCACGTCCGAAGTCACGTCATAGTTTTTCGTTCTAACTTACATATTGATTTTTTTATAAACACTACTTGTCTGCATTTTGTCCTGGGGAGACCCACGAAGATTCTGCTTAATGTAAAGATTAAGGGGATTTTTAAAAGAGCCACCTATCAGAGAATACAATTAGCAATTCCTAGAAGTTGACATCAGCTAAAAATAAAAGGTTCAGAATTAGAAGTATCGAAATCTAAACTTTGGTTATCTGTCGATGACAGACGTAAAGGTTGAACTTTCTGGCGATTCCTAAGGTAGGTAAACAGGGAACCTCATATGGTTTGGGATGTTAAAAAGTAAAAATAACTCCTTCCTCCATCCAGGAGAAAAGCGTCGTATGTTAAGTAAACCTCACAAAGAGTAAGTTACACACTGGAAGTGGGAATAGGCGTCAAAGGGACACACAAGTTACTATTCAAAGTAAACGAAGGAGAAGGTTAAGTTACACGTAACCAAACTGATCTGAGCGGGTTACTCCGCCGTCTCGGGGCGACAACGCCTACGGTCTCGACCTGCGGAAGTAAAATATCAGGAGTGAACATTTTGACTTTTAGGTGCAGATTATACGGTCAGATATGCGCACCATATTTGAAATGAACCTTTTTGTCCTCCTAAGTTCAAATTGGAAACCTTAGGATATAGGACCCACAAGAAGATGGAAAGTCAAAAATATACCTTAAAATTCCGTGTGACTGTAAATATCACTCATTATTCACCGCTCCTATTGTTTGATATCCCTCTCCCCTCCAGACCAAATTTAAACTTACCGATGGCGCTTTATTCGAAGTTCGTTACTTTTTTAAATTACTCTTGCTAATGCTTTAATTGTCGCGCTCAGTTTCTTTGCCAAATGACAGTGTACGATATTTCATGTACAGTGAGTGACCGATCTCATGAAATGTTGGCTTAAATTCTGAAATGCGTTTTCGATGAGGAAGGATTAGTTGGTCGCGGTTGTTATACTGATTATCGCGCGACATACTCTTATAACATTTCGGACTTGGCAGGATGTCGGCTTTGAAATGCACTTCTTTTCTATCTCCTGTAGAAAGCGTGCTCGGTAAAAAATGACTACTTAAGACGCATGCATTTTTCCCTTTGATTTTCGATGGTCTTGGAAATTCAAATATATTTTATAGAAAGCATAAACAAAATATGCTTTCTTTTAGTCAATCAATAGAGAATCACGTCTTCTTTATATTTTATACTTAAGAAACGAGTATAATTAGGTTTTAAAAAAAGTTTTCTTATTGCCGAATAATTTGGAGCCTGATCATTCATTGCATTAGCGCTTAGTGATTTCAGTCTACAAAGTGCATGTGTTCCGCATAAAGAAAATCCCATATATTTCTATGCCATTAAAGAGACATCATACAGAGTCTATAAAATTTTGTAATGAATGAGGATCATGTTGTACATTTCATGAGGAGCATTGGTAAACGGCCAGGTACGATGCTATGTGAATGGACATTTCGCGGTCTTAAGAAGTTTCATAATTAGAACCTTTTTTAAAACCTAATTGCACTCCTTCCTTAAATATAAAATATAAAGAAGACGTGATTCTCTATTGATTGACTAAAAGAAAGCACATTTTGTTTATGCTTTCTATAAAATATATTTGAATTTCCAAGACCATCGAAAATCAATGAGAAAAATGCATGCGTCTTAAGTAGTCATTTTTTACCGAGCACGCTTTCTACAGGAGATAGAAAAGAAGTGCATTTCAAAGCCGACATCCTGCCAAGTCCGAAATGTTATAAGAGTATGTCGCGCGATAATCAGTATAACAACCGCGACCAACTAATCCTTCCTCATCGAAAACGCATTTCAGAATTTAAGCCAACATTTCATGAGATCGGTCACTCACTGTATGTTTTGGCAGATTTTTGAATAATTCATATTGACCCAACCGTGAAATACTCGGCGTCTTGGTGGTATTCAAACCCACGCAGTAAGAGGAAGGCTTTAGCACGGACAACGCCCTATGTCTGCCAGCAGAAATGCATCTAATTTCTCTGTCTTCTTGCTCCTTGTCCTGTGTGTTGCCCCACCTGTGTTACCTCTCTACAATCATCCAACGTATCAGCATACGCTATACAGCACCTCGGTTTTCACAGCAACCATCCGGTGCCTCGCAAATGGAAGTGTGTGAGGATGTTCTTCAAAAGGACCCAACTCATCGCAGGAAACCGGAGGAACCCGTTATCTACACGAAAAGTTTGTGCAAAATTGCTATCCGAATGCGTTCATAAGCCGGTGCCTACGCGGTCGCCCCCAAAGGACCCGAACATAAACACCACCAAAAATATAGCATCCTCTGCCCTACATCAAGGACGTTTCAGAAGCAACCGAGCGCACTGCTGTAGAGCTAGGTGTTAGAATTGCACACCGTCCTGAAGCCAACGTGTGCAGTAAAGTCATGAAAATTAAAGACCGGTTAAAGTCCGAGAAGCAATCCGGAGTGGTGTATCGCATCCCGTGCCAAAACTGTTCTTGTAACTACACAGGCCAAATTGGAAGCAGTTTCGGATCGCGCATAAATGAACGTAAGCTGGCTGTGCGACGAAGCAAAGCATTATGACGAGTGGCCGCCCACACCTACGACTAAAGACTGAGCCTCAGATGAGAACTCAGTCAATCAATTTATTGATTTGGTGCCGGCGTACAGAGCACTGCGCGGTTACCCCCAGTCTTACGGCTTCGGTCGGTAATTGGCTTACACACTGTTCCTTGTTCTGCTGCTGCCATTATCTTTGACGATTGACTCCTGCACGAGTTTAAAAGATCAGAACAATAAACAAAATGGTTCGGTGCGCGACCATCCTTCTTATTCGCTTATAACACTGGTAAAGGTTTAGCGGCAGATATTGCAACTTTTGGCACCTAATTACAAAAAATACCACTAAGGAGTTTAGGCGACTACTTTATGCGCAAACGTTTGCTTTCAATAAAAGTGCCTTCGAAATTATACGCCGCTGTGGCAAAGGGCTGACCAGAGAAAGGGAACTGTATTCATCATTACCCGCAGTGTAGGGCGGGGAATGGGAAAAGCTAATTAGAGACAGTCGTCATCGTTTGGAATGAGCAGCGCTGTGTAGGAGGACAGATGCGGGCAATTGCTTACTATTTTCAGGACAATTGGCTGGCATGCGGGGCTCGCTCAACCACTAAAATCCGTATACTTTTCTTGACACGGTCTAACCGCGACTGTTCAATTTATCCTCCTCCTCCGGGGTAGGTTATACTTCTCGAACCTGTTGGTGCCCGTCGAAAAGGTTGCGTGGGGGACATCTTCGCATTACTAAGAAAGGATCACATTATGGACGCAATCTGCACCATGTTTGCACCCACGGTTGACTCTGGACAGGGGGAGGGCATCAACGAAGCCGTCTAAATGGTTTACAATGTTCCTTCCACATATGAAAAAATAATCAGAACGGTATCTGCTACCAACAGCAAAAACACCGTACACCGGTTACGCGAGCTAATTCTGGGCGCTTAAGAGACCTTCCTGAAGTCCCTTCATTCACTAAGGCAGCAATCCACTTCACCTACTAACTGCGTGCAGTCTTTCACGACTTCACATCCCCTTCAACTTTCTACATGACATATCCCTTCACAACCCTCCCCACACCCTCCTTTCGTCAGCTGGCACTGATTACCTCCACAAAATCTCTCTCCCCTGCCTGAATGATGCGACAAAAATTACACGACTTCCCTTATTACACGCATGTTTTAATTAACGCCGTGGGCGTATAATTGCGCAATCCTTGCGGAAATTCGTCCAAATCAAATGAACGCAAGCCAAATGACAAACAACATTTATGTAAGCAGAGTGCAGTTAGATTGCACGAAGTAGAACGAAATGTCTATCATGCAATGAAATTCTTCGTCTACAGAAGCAAAGAATATCCCCTGCATTAAAGACGCAGATTTTGCGTTAAATGAAAATTATCTGGAATTACTCACTCCATTCCCTCTTTCTCTCACCCCGTTCCACTAACAGGACAAAGTTGGAACCAATTCATCTTAATGCTGGCGGGCAAATGACATCTCTGAATCCGTGCACCGGCTTGCCACACACACTGGCTGGCCCGAGCGTGCTCATAAATCAGTCAGAAAAAACGGGGTCATGGATCTCTCTTCCACAAAGAGGGCTGTTAGCAAAAACCCTTTAGGAAAAACACATTGCAGTCGAAATCGCATTACGACTGGAGATTTAGCGGTCGCAGCATGCTAGTCTTGAAGAGGCTGCTAGTTGCGATGAAGCGAGGCATATCAGACTGTTTATGCTGACAAAAGTGAACGCTAATGCTCCTTGGATTGCCCTACCTCCACTTTCATTAGTAATTGTACAACTGGACGGTGGCGACGCCATTGAAAACAATAGTTGACGATCGTGAAGTTCTTTTTTACTGTATGTCACACGCAGACTTGATAGCTTAACCCTTGTGAGCGATGAGGTACACCATTGTCCCGCACGGGAACAGGATGGCGGCTTGTTCATGAATTTGTGTGTAGCGGGGTAGACATGCGTAGCGTCCTTTTCATACAAGTGCCGCCAAGCCGAAAAATGACCAAACACAGATATGCAAGAAGCAGTTATCAGGGGTAGATAAAAATCTGTAAAAAAGCTAAACACACGACCTCTAGGATATAATGTGTATTAGTCTGAGATTTCGATCTCGTACAGCAGGCCGCCGTCAGAGACAATGAGAATGCGACATCAAATGAGCAGTTTTTGTAGCCAAGCGGTAAAGGCAGGGAAGTAGGAGTGCAGAGGGTGGGGATCGTGATAAGCTGAGTCCACGCCGTCTCACGGCGAAGTGACTGCGTGCACCCTTGGGTGGGAATCGCGTCTCGCCTCTTAACCCCGGAAACGGAGTGCGTGCTAACAGGAGGATATGTCAACGTGTCTGTTGGTAAAGTTGAGGTCAGACAGCCAGGCCTCCAACAGTTCTCGCCCTGTCTTATTGCTGGCCCGCGCAACTATCCGCGTTCTCGCAAAATTTGATTCATGGCCTTCCTCCAGGGTGTGAGTGGCGACCTGAGACAACGGGTCGCCTCTCCAGACTGCCCGTTTATGCACCGTCGTCCGGTTTGTCCTGTGTAATGGCGAGGGCAGTCCCGACATGGGATCGGATAAATGACACCCGATTGTTCTCCTACGTCTAGTCGGTCCTTTATTCCCATGATTTGATCGCGCATGGTCGCTGTCGGACGGCTGGTAATACCCACGCCGAGCTCTCCAACGACACTTTTCATCGTTTCGGACACATTATAGATGGTAGAGGGTGCCAGAGTGTTGGTGGCTCTCCTCCGTTTTTTCGCTGAGGGTGCGTGCGGTGGCAGCGGCTGACGAAGCTGTTCAGGTATTCATTCCTTTACAGTTGGTCCCGAATATACCGTAGTTCTCGTACTCGTCCCTCTGGTTCACTGCAATGTGTTTTTATCCTTCGGAAGATTGTCCTAACTCGGCTGAGTTTATGCGCCATTGGGTGATTACTATGTCCGTTGAGAAGCGGATTCGTGTTAGTCGCCTTTCTGTACACCGTGGTGCAGAGTTGTCAGTCTCTTACGATGGCCTCCTGTACAAGACCGAAAGCTCAAACTAATACACCTACTGCCCTAGAGCTCGTGTGTTTATCTTCTTTTCAACAAGAACCAGGGATGCGCATATTCGTTTTCATCCATAAAAACCTATGGTTGTTATCTACGACCCCTTCCTTCGATTTTGCGTCGGTACGACCGTCGTGTGGAACTACTTTATGAGAAATTGATGGCAATTGGAGGTTGTTGTCTTGTGTGTTCATAACACCGAGTTCGTCTATGCAGTGATTAAATGCACGAGCGTTTTGTATGCCGGCGAGGGCGCTGTGGTAGGTAGTGGCCAGGACCGCCAATACTGATGTTCCGAACAAGGCACGATGAAATGAAAGGTCTCCGACCAGATCATTGTGCGACGAGGATGCAAGGTCATTGAGGGAACAAGTTTAAACGATCTCAGCATCAGTAACAGCTGCGTTGACGGCATCAGTCATGATTGCCTGACGTTGGGTGTTGCATTCCTACATTAAGTCGACCTCGAAGTTTTCTGTTCTAGCATTTATTGCCTGGGCTTTTGTGCCCCTCTGAACTCTTCTTTAATTTCATAGCATCTAATTGAGGTCCCTATATCTCCATTGCCGCATTATTCTCGTCTTCTTTTTTAACTATGATGGCAGCTTTCGAGAAGGCTTAATTGTAAAGGCGCCAAAAATTGTTATCATTATCCGGCTCCTAACGGAAATATGGATTCTTTTCAACGCACAAAGCGTTAGACACGCCAATTGATTTCAGAACGTGAGTTCCTGAATCCACTATCTCCAGTTTACCTGTAGTATTCTAGTAAGACTGATTGACGGGCAGTGATCCAAAGCTTTTCTACTATAGTTGCCACGGAACCAACTCTGTGCATTGTTATTATTTATGTTGGGAAGCATAACATGGCGTTCTGAACTAAATGCCTTGACCTGGCCGGTCTTGGCCATCACTTCTGCATACTTCTCGTAACTACTAATGTTTCCAGGCAAGATAACACAATAGGAGCTACGGGGAACATTCGTCAACAGTTATCATGAGTTCGGCGTATTCTCTGGTTGGTCAGCTGCACACTTCATCACTGTCTTCTTGATGCAAATTTTACATGTACCATATTCAGCATTCAATGTTTCCAGAGCTTGTAGACTTGTCGGTTAGATTTTACTTTTCAGTCAACCGTCCACATAAAGTAATTGACCCCACAGTCTGGCCATGTGTACTTTCTTTTAAGCTTACATTTGTTGAATTTTGGACTATTTCCAACTGCATGTCTTTAAATGACTAGAACATCGGTTTTTGGCTTAAAATATGCGGGAACGGATTAAAAGGGGAACATTTATCCGTTCGCATCTACTCAGGTCGTTCAGCAGCGGTCCTACAACCGTGTCGGTGATGCTCATTCACAAGCAACAATCTCTGCCTGCGTCAACCTAGGAGGCCATGATGGTTGACCGCTGCCACAGTAGGTTTGTGGTAGATCGCGCAGCAATTCCATTACTAGAAAGGAAACAACCTACTTTGGCGTAATTTCGATAGTCGGTGCATCCTAATCTTCATCTCTGGCATCCCAAGACGAAATCTGACACACTGGGCAGATGGGTGATAGCGAGGGGTCAGCTCGTAGTCTAAAGAATTTCAAATTACAGAGGGATTATATGCTGTGATGTGTGGTAATGGCAACCCATTTTCGCTGTATTCGATAGCATCTGATCGGCGCGTTTGAGAATAAAACGATCATCTTGAGATAACGGTAGGCTCTGCAACATTCAAGAAGGCCATGCTGGGGGGCGTTAAGTGTTCAGTGCTTTTGTTCTCGCATTTCGGCCTTTTGCCGTGGTGGCCTCGCGGTTAAGCTAATTGTTTTTGTTTATCCGGCAGATTGCCCCTACTGTTGGTCCACAGCATTAGTTTCTCGTGGTCATTGGCTTGTCTTTATGTGATGTAATGAGATCTTCGGAGCATTCGTCCATCATCGCGTTTATTTAACTTGCCTATACATTTCCCCATAACACATTCTTAATCGAAATCAAATCCGCTTCAGCATGTGATGCATGATGAGGAATCAAGTTATGTTCAGGAGTGCAAGGGATCTTATTGTCCCAGCTCAGGCTCACAGCTTACAGTCAGCAACCAATCTCAAAAAATATTCATGAAATGCTGTTTTCAATTTGGCAGCGTCGGTTATAAGCAATTATAATGCAATTTATTAAGTAGCACATTCTCAATGCAGTGTTTAAGTGTCGTCATGATGAAGGTCTCTGAAGGTTCCCCTTTTCAGTCGCCTCCAGAAAGCGTACTTTTAAATCTAACAACAAAACTAATTTTAATTTCTTTATTGATTTTTGATGCCTATTGAATACACTTTATGGGAAACATGCTCCAGAATATCATTTCTTGTACTCATTTAGTGCTATATCATATCTTTTTCAGACCTTTCGTCTTAGGGAAGGGTCTTGTCTGGTTTGATAAAAGATTTGTAGATAAAAGATTATTCAAAGCCTTGAAATGCCTATTCACGCAGCAGCTAGTGTGTCCACTTATTAATACTACTTGTGGAATTTAAAACCTGGTTCATTCCCATTTCAAAATATTATGAGGCCTGTGTGACGTCCTCTTAATACCACGGAAGAAAGTACCCTTTTCCGTAACAGACAATATATGGATTGTTGTTTGTTAACCTTAAACACAAATACAACGGCAAATCGGATTCCGAATTATTTGTGTAGCGAAATACTTCTGAGATTTATGTACACCCTCTTGATGAGTAAAACTTTGAAAAAGAATTAAATTACAAAAAAATGAGTACAAGAAAGCCTATTTCACTCATGTTTTCTATAATATACATTGGAATTTTAAGGCAGTAAAAATAAATAAAAATATATTTTGCTTAAACTGCCATTTTCGACATACGTTTCTTCACACGGCCTAAAAGAAGCGCATCCGAAAACCGATATCAAACTGTGATCAAAATGTTAGTTTTCGATTATGCTGCACAATAAACAGCATAAAAGTACCATTTAAGTTATCCTTTCAAATCTAAAACGCATTTCTTAACCTCGGTTAACATTGCATAAAACCAGTCGCTGGTTGCCTGTTCAGATAATTCAGCTCTTTTCGTCTGATTTTAGTAAGCAATCCAGATTTCTACGTTGAAAAGACTAGTTGTCATGACTATCGTGACTATTTGGGAACTAGACTTAGGAAGGAATTTACGATGTTTCCAGACCAAGCATTGTAACTTGTCGAGTGAGGTGATTGCTATTGTTATCTGCTTTCAAAAATGACGCTTGTATGTGTGCTGACAATCTTTTCCGCATTTTGGTAGTCACTCTTAAGTTGAGTCATCCGTAATCCGAAAGATTTGGGTGCCGTTGCGTGTCCGTCTCGACTGGAGTTCCCAATTTACTATTGTTTAATAATGAGTCGTCATGCAACCCAGCATTGAGTAATCCCATTTCTTCCCACCTACTATGACTTGTCCATTCTTTAGACAGTTGAATAAAATTCCATGCCGCAAATCGCGGTACTTGTTCATCAGAATTGGTAGATACAGTCAAAATGAAATGTCCGAAATGAGTTTTCGATTCGAAAAGGTTAATTGAGTAGCGTTGTAAAACTAGTAAGCCTGCAACATAATTCTATAGTATTTCAGTTATCTCAGGATGCCGGCTTTCGAATGAACTTCGTTCTGGCTGTATATACAAACCATACTCCACAAAAATGACTACTTATGTAGCATACATTTTTCTCATTGATTTTCGATGCTCCTGATGGTTCAATTATATTTCATGAAAAGATTGCATAAAAATATTCATTCATTCGTTCATTCGGCAGATAGCTACGTCTTCTAATTTTATACCCGAAGGAGGAACATACTTAGGTTTTAAAAAAGTTTCCAATTGTGGGACTTTTTAATACCTTGAAATGGCCGTTCATAAATTGTCATGCCTCTGCATTTACCAATGTGGCTTGTAAAGTTAACAATGCGGATCAAATCCACTGCTAAATTTTATGAACCCTATATAGGGCCCCTTCATTACCGTAGAAGAATGTGTGGATTTCCGTACGCGGACTAAAAACGGTTTATAGTTGAGAAAACCGAAATCCGAGTGTAACGGTAGAGCGGGTTCCAAATTATTCGGGAAGAAGAAACGTTTTTTAAACCGAATTCTACCCTTTCTTCAAGTATAAGATTAGAAGACGTACTTATCTACCGAATGAGCCAAGGAATGAATATTTTATGCATGCTTTCCATAAAATATAATTGGACTTTAAGGGACATCGAAAATCAACGACAAAAATCCATGCAACATAAGTAGTAATTTTTAGAGTGTAGTTTTTATATGCAGCCGGATAGAAACTTGTTCGAAAGCCGGCATTCTGAGGTAACTGAATTATTATAGCATTATACTGCAGGCTGATTAGTTTTACAACCCTACCTAATTAATCCTTTCGAAACGAGAACGCATTTTGGAATTTCGATTGACATTTCATGAGTTAGCCCAGCTACTGTACCTATGCTACTTAACCGCTCTCCCCTTCATCAGGCATTGTTGCCCGCTGTCGCGTTAACTGCTTGATTGCCAGCATGCAAGTTGATAATTGCTGAAATTTCATCACTCGCGTTGGATATTGGCGTGATGGTGCCTCGGCCACCTAGCTCATCGGCCTGCGCGCTCCCCGAGTGGTTGATTACTTCATCCAGACTATGCCTCAGCACAGAATGTGGGGTGGGAATGCCATTGAACGTGTTGATCGGCTGGGGTCGCATGGACCATGACTCAGGTGACTCGTGGCTCACACGATTATCACCTTTTGCAAGAATTTCGGGAGCGACTTGAGAGTCTGTTTCACATCTCGACACTGCTGCCGCGTGTTCAGCGATTCGCCTCCGGAACAGTCTTCCAGTTTCGCCGTCGTAGTTGCTGCGTCAGACGGGGACATCGAGGAGGGCCAGCAGGTTATTTTTCCATCTTCTTCGTAACTTGCGGGCACAGCATCTGCTGCGACTTCCTGTGTACGAACCCCCTTATTTGTTTCTGTCTCCGATGATGGTCTGGAGGGTAATCCGAGATGTCAAGCAAATAAAGCTCCTATTCCAGCGATCGATACCGCTTCTTATCAACTAGTTGCTGGAACTCGCTTCTTTGTTTGTATCGCTTTTTGGGAAGTACACACTAGTATTCATTTCTTAACACCCGTCACGCAATTTCCAGGCAGCGGGGTTTACGTGGTCTCCTCTGCCGTGCTTCTCGTACCCATATTTTGTCACTGTGAGAAGTGCCGGCTTCAGATACAGGTTCATATGACTGAGAAGAACATGAATAAAAAATTACCAATCCGCCCTTCTCGTCTACAGAGCGTTATTGCTGATGGTCTGCGTTATCTATTTTTGTCCACATGTCGACCGAAGCAGCAACCCCAGTCTGTCGAATAGTTGAGGGCCACCGTATTTGTTGTGGTTGCTATTTAACTGGAGCAATTTAACTGGAAACTGCCCCGATCGTCTGTTGTACAATTACTAAAGGTTTACCACTAGTGGTGGTCTCGACTGCAAGGACTTTTTCGACTGTCGCCTTGAAGACTAAAAATAAGCCACAGAGGACGCGCGTATAGTGATCAACCTAGTGCCCAAACATCAGCAATTTCTCCGATACAAATTTATGCTCCCTGAACTGTACGGTATTGTGAGCAGCCCCGATTTCTGGAGGGCAATTCTTCATTCCACCACTACCAGTCTAACTCCTTATTTGGTCTGCTATTGGAACAACCAGCGTTTATGCAACTTGCACAACTACTGTTTTACTTGCACCCGACAGGCGGAGTATGCAAATTCGTATGAGCCGACCCTGTACTACGAAGTTATTTTATCTCGTTAGGGGGCGACAGCAGAACTGTTAAACTATGGGATAAAATAAAACGTGGCAGTGTACACAAGTAACTCCATCGATCCCCATGTTGACGGCCTAGACGATTCCGTCTACATCCAACATTTTTATTCTCCAGGAATTGTGCTTGCTACGGGGTTTCCATTAGTTTATTCAGTGAGCTCCAGCCTATGCCCATCCAAATCTAGTGTTGCTGTGCTTAGCTTTGTCTCTATACTCTTCGTTTTGAGACTTCTCCGTATACAGTCACTGCATAACGCCTTGCCCAAGTTGCGGACTTCGTCTCCTGACGAGCCTGTATTACAGCGGTTGCCATTAATGCAAGCATATATTTATCCTCGTGTCACCATAGTTGAGATGCGGACGACCGCTTTCGCTGGCGACGAAGTTGTGCTCTGAAGGTTTCCGTTGCTGTAGCTGACACCCACACCGTGGCAATCAGACGTTCCCAGAAAAAGTCCATAAGCACGATTAACATACCAGTCATGTTCACAGACAGAAAGTTGAACTTGTCATTCACACCGTCATGTTCAAGCAAATAGGGTGGAAGTGCGCCAACGATTCCGACGAACTTCTCCGTAGGAAGGGCGATTTCTTGCGGGACCGAAAACAACGTTCTCATCATCTCCTTTCTAAGGGCAAGGCCGACTTTAATTTTTTTGCTTAGAAAACTGCATTGCAAAACGCATACCTACTTTCGTCTTCGGTAAGATTGCATTTGGTAGCCAGACAGTATACGTTGATACTGTCGAGGTACGTACTTTTTATCAGTAGGTGTGCTTACCTTATCTAGAGAACTTGTTATCAGTAGGTTTGCTCTTACTGAGTTAGACAGGTCGCCCGTTTCGGATAGGCTGATGGGTTAAGTGAGGATTAGGATAAGACGCAAGTTAAGTTTTAAGATTAGGGTTTGCGTTTTAAGGTCAGGTTTCAGTGTTAGGGCTAGGGTTTAGGTTCCCGTTAGGGTTACAGCTAAGGTTAAGCTTAGGGTCAGGGTCGAGGTTAGGGTTAGGCTCACGTTTAGGGTTAGGGTTGAGGTTAGGGTTAAGGTTATGTTTATGGCTAGGTTTTGGGTTAGTGTTGGGTTTTAGAATTCGGTCAAGTTTCGGTTTTGAGGCTGTGGTTAGGCTTTAGGTTTGCGGTCATAGTTGGGTTTTAGGGTCAAGCATAGGGTTTACATTTCGGCTATTAATCCGCCTACTTAAACTTCCCAGCAATTTTCCTGGTAACTTTACTATTACCCAGAAACTCTTGAATTTCTCTATCAGCCCTTCGGTTACCCGACCCATATAATCCCCTTTCCATCCATTTCCCGTACGACAGGGACCTGGCTCTCCGCCTCCCCATTCCTGGCTACCAACTGCGATCTAACCTCGTCTTCACTTCCTCGTCCTTATTTGCAGATGTGGATGTCGTTTGAATCGACAGTAGCTACCTCATATGAGAGCTGTTTACCTTTAAGATATCAGATAGAAAACGGCCACAAAACCTTGGTAGTTGTGATGGGAGCCGGGGACAGGAGGGAGGTGAGCTGTTGTAACAATGTATCTGCTTGGCCATACCACGAATAGTGCTGGTCTCTCAACTCACTCCAAATATACTTTCACCTGGTTATTTAAGAGACTTGTAATAGGGGGCTCATTGGGAGGGAGATTTCCAGCATGTCTTAAGCCCAGAGAGAGCGAAAAATCAGGTCAATCCGTAAACACACCGTTGTGTTTTAAAACCTATATTTTAATTGGACTTCCTCCACGTATGGTGACCTCGAAGTGGGTGGGTCTCGGTCGGAGTTTTAAAACTATCCTTTTTAAAGCAGGAACCGAGTTTCTGTATTAAAATTCGCAGCGTTTTTCTCTCTACTCCTATATTTAGGCACAAGAAAGTGGTGATTCTCCGAATGGATATTTTGCATGTGCTAATTTTCAAGTGGTAGATTTTTGCGAATGCTCGTAGCTCCATAGTTCCAACTGCCAAATGAGATCGCAATCATACTTCCCCATACAGCGCACTACAGGGAAGCCTAGACTTATAACGTATTTCCAACCTCCTAATCGTTTCTGATCTCAGTTTATTGGAAACACCCTCTAGGCTCCGTCTCTCCGGCTAAAACGTACTGCTTTGTAATGCAATATTTTCTTTCTTAAAGATGGTCCAACCCTGAAGCCACCAGATGGCGACATCGTTTTGCTGTCAGCCCTCAATGGATCCGTTGCGGCCTTGAGAGCATACCGCTTACAGAAGACCGAACGAACTCTGCGGGCGACTTCAGCTGAAAAAGGACAACCAACCCCCTCGGAAATGCATGTTAGTGCATTTCATCCAGTGGATATGTCAGAAGTGAACATGACAGTCTCCAGCAACGAAACGAGCATTCAATTAGAGGTAGAAGCCGTTTTCAGTGACCTAACACTTTTCTTTAAACAACATGAAGTGTTCGATTATCAGTAGCAGTTCGTGATGACAGTGGTCGTCGAGGAAATGCAACTCTCACGAGGACAAATAACTGCTTTTGGGGATAAGAGTAGGTGGACAAGCACATGCAGTTTAATTCGGTTTGGTTTTTATGAAAGACATGAATGAGAATTGTTCATCTTCTGTTGAGGGGACCGGGCTTGCCGCCGTCAAGGACCTCGTCAGATTGCGATGCATGGCAATCCGAAGGACAGTTACGTGTTCTTCATTGTTGACAGACGGGCAAACTACGAGTGACTTAAGCATTCTCTGGCGTTGGATGTTCCCCCAGTTTACTCTGTATAGACCCACCGGGGTTGCATCAATAAGACCACCTGTCAGGACTTTCATCCGCACATTCACGGGGAAGTAGATGACGATAATGTTGATTGCAACAACTATAATAATTATGAGTTAATTAC
This sequence comes from Spirometra erinaceieuropaei, assembly GCA_902702965.1. Lineage (NCBI taxonomy): Eukaryota > Metazoa > Platyhelminthes > Cestoda > Diphyllobothriidea > Diphyllobothriidae > Spirometra > Spirometra erinaceieuropaei. The sequence continues at coordinate 37,193 of CACRXP010000461.1, read as the reverse complement.
TACAAATAAGGCTTATATAAGAACTTGGAAATGATCAAAAGGGAATATGCTTTAGCGGAGAAGTTAGTGACGGCAAGGGTGGTTAGTCCTCTGAGGACCGACGAAGATCTAATTCTTTACATGGGTATGGGAGCATTTCTCCATTCACCGTGCAGGATTCTACCCATCTTATGAGTGACAAAATTTGTCAGTCACCAATTACCGACATAGATTTAATAACATCGACACCTTATGGATCAGCTATTTATGAAAAAAATCTTTTCAATTTTAAATATTTGGTCGTGATTTCCATATTTAATGGCTCCCACATCAGAAAATCGTCAAAAATCGACTGCAAATTTTATAAAAGTCCGTCTCTTTTTTCAATTCCACATAGTGCGGTGTGGACGCTCACCCAGAGGCCCAAATTGACTGGATACTAACAAGACCAGACGGCCTCTCATGCCCCATCGGGAGTGGTCCACAAATCATCTTACCTCAGAAGGTGCTCTCGCCTGGTGGATACCTTTCCGCGGCACACCTGTGCCTCAATTTCACCCTGAAAGACGGATTTTGCCCCTCCGATCGATTGGATTTTACTACCAAACCAGAAGCAGGGAGTGGGCATCCGTTTGGTCTGCCGAATTTGCTGCTGCAAATATTGTGTCTTGCCAGGTCGGACGGTTTCCCGCATGCCAAGCGGAGCATCCTACTGGCTGTACCAAGTGAGACAAATTAACTATCGGCCGAAATTAAAGTTCATGCTGACAGTTTACTGGGAGGCAGCACCTCCTGTTTCTTTCCTTAACTTCAACTCCTCACTCCGGAACATTTTAGCTCAATAAATCCGCAGCTATCAAACGAAATAGTTTTGATTGACTTTCAAAAGGAAGCTACATAAGATATTTAGGAGTTTCACGCAGAGAAACCTTGATTGACAGAAGGTTTAAGCACTTTTTGGTACCGATGTGTGGTTCTGTAGGGGAACTTGTCACACTTACTCGGGGTACGCAAATACAAGCAAAAGGAGAGACATGCTGCTTTTGTAGATATGCGTCCCGCTGGGCACTTTGAGGTACATAAAATAGTTACCTGAACGGTCAATCAAGTTTCCTATAAAGCAGCCTTTTCTGAACATATTGTAGGTGACGTACCTCAAGCCGTCTGGAGAGAAATCCCTAAATTCTCTTTCATTTAGAAAGGATTACCTAAGTGAGATTTTAATATGAATTATCATGTAGCATAAATCGCTCATATTACAGTCCTTGGAAAATGTCGGCCTTAAGGAATCAAACTCGGTGATACATATCTACTTATGTCGTATGAATTCGCACATGGGTTGTGATGTCCTCATAATTTCAAACATATTTTACAGAAGACAAGGAAAAAATCCTCCTCATATAAAACTGATAGACGATCAGGGAATCATTAGATTTGAATTCAAGTAAAACGTATTTCTTGAGTCAAACAACTTTCTTATTGGGAATTTTTAATTTTACAAAATATTAAATAAAATGGCGTTGAATTTGTCATTTATTAATGTTGCTTGTGATGATTGCATTATAGTACACATCTATTGAAAAATACTGTGAGGCCTAAAGGATTTCTTCTTAATGATAAAGTAAGATATATGAGGTTTCTTTCATGGAAAGTACACCGTCTGTAATTTGTTAATTTTAAACGCAAATGCAATGGAAGATCGTTTCTGAATTCTGTATGAATTTGAAAGCTTTCCTTAAAACATTTTTTTCTTCGAGAACAGTGTTTGAAGAAGACATCAATCGAAAAAACAAGTCTTCTACAGTTGGTGTGCTAACTAATGTATTGTTCATGAAATCCTGAAATGTGTTTCTATTCGAAAGGATTACTTAAGTACGGTTGTAACATTAATCTCCGTGCACAATAATCCACAGATATTTCACTTACCTCAGTAAGCCAGCTTTCGAATTGACTTCTTTCAGGCCGCCTGCTCCAACCACATTCTCTAAATGACCACCACGTAAATAACATAATTTTTCGTCATTGATTTTGGATGTCCTTATAAGTTCAATTACATTCCAGTGAGAAGAGTGGACTTCAGCGATATTTTTAACGTTTTAAGCAACGCTAGTGAATGCAGAGACACGATGTTTTATGAACGAGCATTTCAAGGTCTTAAATAACCTTACAATTAGAAACTAATTTAAAACCAAATTATACCCTTCGTTGAGGCATAAAATTTGAAGAAGACGAACGTTTTCACAAAAGAGTTAAAAATTAAATATTGTGTGCATATTTTCTATGAACTATATTTGCATTTGCAAGGGTGTTGAGGATCAGTGAGAAACTTTCATACTAATTATGACGTTATTTTTTACAGACTGCAATTTTTCAGACAGGCGAATAGAAATTCGTTAAAAAGCTGACCTCGTGAAGTAACTGAAATATCTTAGGATTATGTTGCATGGTAATTAATATTTCAGCCCTACTTAAGTAATCCTTTCGAATCAAAAACGCATTTGAGTATTTAGGTCAGCATTTCATGGTTTAGGGCGCCTACTGTACGTAACGCATTTATGCTTGTTAAGGGATAGAAGATTGATGACAATAACTCATAAGACATAAACAATTATTTATTTCTACATGAGGTTTTGCATGTAGTCGAATAACGACATCTTCAAAAGCTGCTGCCGCATGACAATCATTATTATAATGTCACTTACTTAATCCTTCCTAGTTAAAACACATTTCAGAATTTTGGTCGTGTCAGGAGATAAATCACCCACTACGTCCACCAAAAAAAGCTTAACATGACAGTTGCATAAGGAATCCGGTCACGTTCAATAGCTCCTCAGCACATTAGACAGCTGTGCGGGCATTAACGGAAATCAGGCCATTAATGATAGCGGTAATGCGTGGGACATTTAAAGAAAAACCAGAAGCCCGTATGAAAGAGGCGTTTCGAAAAAGTTAGGTTGCATGCAAAAAGGCCAACACCAAAAACCCGTAATTTGAAAGCCTCTTATAGAGTACATTGTTAAAAACGAAAGGGTGCACTGTCGAAGTCGAGATATACCTGACATAACACTGATCCTCCCAACATCCAGATCGCTGTCAGTAAATTTCTCAAGTTGTCCCTTGTCTTTTAGCTGAGCCTCATATAAACCGGACTGCGCCCGTCATACAGAAGAGTTGCATTAGGAATCTGGTCAGGTTCAGAGACTTCTCAACACATTTGACAACTGTCCAGGCATTAACGGAAATCAGGCCATTAATGATAGGGGTAGTGCGTGGAACATTTAAAGATCAACCAGGTGCTCATATGAAAGAGGTGTTTTGAAAAAATGTAGTTTTCATGAAAAAGTACATTGTTAAAAACAAATGGGTTCACAGTCGAAGTCGAGATATGCCTCATCCTCCCAATATCCAGATCGCTGTCAGTGAATTTCCCAAATTGTCTCTTGTCTTGTAGTCAAGCCTCATATAAACCTGACTGTGCTCAAGTCTTTCGGGGAGTCCAGCGTAAGCTACCTCCACTGCGAGGTTTCTGGTCTTCCCATTCCAAATCTCGGCTCTCTCGAACTTCGTCTTCACGCAGCGGGAGGCAAGACGACGATGGTGCTTTTTGGAGCCGGTGATGGCAGCGTCAGGACATCAGACACGCCAATCTCTTTGCGGAGAACAGAGTTCGGCTGGAGTTTGAAAGTGCCGCTGCTGCCTCCCGGCCCAGCAGTTGGAGGGTTTTATAACTGCTCGGTGGCCAACGGAATTGGAACTTCGTGGAAAGTCATTGATCAACCGCGAGGTTTGTTCCACGTGCAATACCTCTCTTTTGCTAAATGACTCTAGAAACCTGAGTAAAATAACAGGTGTCTACTTCCATTCCTAGTAGTTTGATATGGACAGACTTCATTAGGGACAGTGGTTTCAGTTCTGTTTGGCTACTTATTTGTTGATAGGAAAAAGACTATCGTTCAGTCCATCGTTGTTAAAATACGCGAGCATCGAAACGGAAGTTACACGGGCACTGGAGATCGGGTTGCTTCTGGCTGAGATGACGCTGTTTCCTGAGCTGATGGAGATTCCGATATAATGGCCAAATGCCATCTGACCATAAAAGATAATTCAGGCATCTCTGGGTCTACTTCGACAGCACTTTCTCGATTTTCAGATCATAAAAAGTCCGAATGCCATGAAAGTTCCCTCGTTTATACGAGTGCGGGGTTGCCGGCAGGGGTGATAGCAAGGGTGTTCGTAGGAGGAGAAGTTGATGTTGCCGGGTTGTTAGTGTATTCAGATTGGAAAAGTTTAGAGATCCGGGAAGATTAGTAGAAGAAGAAAATTGGCTCTCCGGAACAGGTTTATTTAACTGCTGACGTTTTGCTTCCGTAGGTGCCCTTAGATGCTGATACGTGCGCTGAATATGCGTTGGCAACGGAGGACTGTTGGAGGCAGGCATCGAAGCGTCGGGGCCGTTGCGAGCCTCCCTTTTGGCTTTAACAACGATCCGGTTTGATTTGTAAATGGTCGCGCCGGTCTTCATTTCTCTTCTTCAGACCAATCTGTTCTGGGTCAGGTCCTTCAAGATCTCCGAGTTGAGCTGCGGCCGCTTCAAAGAGTTCTCCAGAGTGCTCCTAGAGCATATTTTGTGTCCTTGCTGTCGTGAAGTACCCGAAGTAACATTTCCGTAGAAAAAGTGTGGCGGCAGACGGGTATTTTACATTCCCACGAGATGATTCTAGGTGCCCTGTTCGAGTACTTCCGTGTCCAGGATCCTGTCTTGCCATCTCATATTCAGTTTTCTGCCGAGGCAACTGAGATGGAAGTGGTTGAGCCTCCTGACATAGTTGGAGTTGACGGTCCAGGTCTCAGCACCGTGAAGAAGTGTCATCAAGACGACGGCGTTGCACACCTTCAGTTTGATGTTCATTTGAAGACCCCGGCGACTCCACACAACGTTCTGCATCAACCGAAATCTTGGCTGGCTTTGGAGACCTGATGGGCCACTTAGCTGTCGATTCCGATGCAGCGTGACACTGTGATGCCTGCGTAGGCGAAGTTGTTTACGGTCTGCTTTTCGGTGCCGTTGACGTGGATGCGACGGACACTGTACTCAGCTGTCGGTGGCTGTTGATGCATGACCGCCGTTTTGTTCCTATTGAAGGTCAGTCAGGAGTTGGTGTAGCCAGAGGCAAAGAGATATATGCGCCGTCGCATGTCTGTTTCGCTCGTAGTATTGAGTGCGCAGTTGTCAGCGAAGAGCAGATCCTGGATAATAGGTGCGGGGAGACGCGTCGGGGCCTGCATTCGCCGGCTGTTGAGATAATACCCATCGGTCCTGTAGGCGATGCGGATCCCGGGACACCCACCACGGTAGGCACCAATCAGCATGACAGGAAATGTGAAACTTAAGAGAGTGGACGCTACTAGATCCACCATTACATACTGGCACCCACCATCCGTGGTCAAACTGTTCAGGAGTTCCCAAAACGTCCACTACCCCTTTTTCCTAACACTCCTGTGTGTTTGTGGTTGTCTGCGACCGCTAGGATTCTCTGATCTGACCTGCTGAAAGGAAAGCCAAGGGAGCTTTTGTACTTCCTTGGAGGGCCGACCTACAGCCGTTCAATGAGGTCGCGTAGAAATGAGTAGTTAAAAATAGAAGGGTAAGGGAAAATAAGATCTCTGGCTAATTTTTGCTGCGGCTAAATCCCTGCTCCTGATATAAACAAGAAGGAGATTTTTCATGGGGCCCTTGAAAATATGACGGCCTGGTCGACAGACAATGAGTGGTGTTTACTCGGCGGTGAGAAGTCCTTCTCTTCCAGCGGATCGTGAGTTCCGTAAATGCGATCGGTGTGCGCCCCTCCACCATAATATATTCCCTATCAAAACCGACAGGACAACGAGCCCGTGGCTCAGTGGTTAGATTCGTCGGACTTCTAACTAACACGGCGCGAGTTCGAGCTTCAGGTGTTTAAAACTTCGAGGTTGGGTATGACTGGCTGACGATGTCTAATAAGCCAGAAATGACTATTTCAGTCTCTGTCTTCTTTGTCGGTTATAACGTTCTGCCTATATTATGTGCCGCTGTGAGGCTGCTGATTGGGCTCGAGGGAGAGCTTGTAAGGCGCAACGAGAAGAGTGAGTTCCGCATAATCAACCGATGAGCGCCCCTCCACTGAAAAACTATTTGTTATATAATAAAAATTTTTCTCATTTAAATTCGATGCCCTTATAAATTCAATCATATTTCACAGAATAAATGCATAGAATGTTCAGTCGTTTGCTTCTGTAGTAGAAGATTACGTCCTCTCTGAATTGCATACTTGAATTAATGGTGTAATCCGGTTATTTTAATTGAATTATTTAAGACCGTGGAAGGCTCGTTCATAAAACATCGTGTCCCCGGACTTAAAACTGCCGCTTCTAGAGTGTGCAATATTTCTCATATGAATATATCTCATATGCCTCATATATGACTTATATGATCTCCTCTTAATAGCAGATAGAAATACATGATTTTCCATGCACGGAAAATGTACAGCTTGTAGTTTAGTAAACCTGAATCCAAGTATAACGGCAGGTAGGATTTAAAAATTATCCGGGCGTTGAAAAAGTTTTTGTAAACCGAATTCTACCCGCCTTTTAAGTACAAAATTCAGAAAAGACATGATTTTCTGTCGTGGGAGTTAAAGCATGAATATTATTATGCATGTTTTCAATTTAGAAGTAACCAGTGAGTGTCATGTTTCTGCTGATGTCTGGTGCAGTTACTGATGATCAGTCTGGTGTGGAGGCGAAAAGTCAGACAAATAAAATTTTAATTACGTCGGCCATGTTCCTTTTTTTCTCAGCCCTATATATCTGCTTCCCGCTTACCATTTTTACTCACTTGTCTAGATTGCGACCAGAAATGCGGGTATCTCATCGTGAACAGTAGAGCCTGACCGTTAGGTGAAATTCGTGTGCACCTGGGAAACATAACTCTTAGGGAAGTCAAAACAAGCATAGTAACGTGTCAAAAAGGCATGAAAAAAACTTGGTTTAAAATTATAAGTTACCCTAAGAATTTTATCTGAAATCACTGCATGTTTTGATGGGCCAGCAGAGAGGACTTCGAACACAACAACCTGATCCCAACTCTCCGGGGAGTGTGGAAGGTGGAACAGACATTTGCCTAGCCTGAAATAGGAAAAGTAAAATCTGTTCACTTGCAGGATAGAACTGAGTTTATTATTGTGAGCAAACTTGGTTTCCAAATGGTTAACATGTTAACTTCACAGATCAATTGAGTTTTGTTGTTAGCCAACTATCGGATGTATCTTATTCTGGGTTCGGTTTCCCAAGTCTGCAAATTCCCAAAATGGATGAGGGTTTTAATGGGTTTATACGTCGATGCAGGCCAATCAGCATACCTGGAAAAAGCGAAAAGAATTTGGCCGTTAACTACGAGTCGATGAGACAATGTTCAAAAAGTTTGTTTGAATGCGCTGACTCATGAATGGCATTTGTGGTCCCGGGACTATTACTTACTGGCAATTATATTGAGGATGACTGTGACTCAGAGCACAGCGAATCGACAGTGCACAGCTCAATCCAAAATCAATGCTGACGCTTTTATTGCGTCGCTAAAAATGAGTATGCAACCTACGCGTCTTATAATGAAACAGGAATTCGGTTGCGAACAATGTGTTGAGGAAAGCAACAGCTTGGGCAACAGGACAGAACACCTCCCTCCCGGCAAGGAGCTCCATATTCTCTGAAATGTTACCCGGAAACTGAATGCCTATTATAACTAAATGAAAGGGCATCAGTCATGTCGGTACGTAGTTTCCGTTTGTGTTTGTTGAGACTGAAGCTGGAAACACCAGATTAAATTGTAATTGGCAGCGCGTCATATGCGTTGAAAATAATTTCGCTTCTTCTAGAGTCATGGCAAGGAACCTTCAGCTCAAAACAAATTGTGGTGGTCTGGAATGAACAATCATACAGAGTTAACTGACAGGTATACAATTCGATGCCTTTTCTAACTTCCGAGGAAATCCTTTAAAGCTGAGCTTTTCAGACATGGTCCGAAAATGTACATGAATATTTGAGCCTAATATACACAAGCCGCCAACAGGAAGCCATTAGGGCACAATTGCGGACTGTATTTCGAAAAAATTGCCTTAAGTTCACGCATTAATTTCTTTGGGAACTAAACAAGCCAAGAGGAAACTAAAGTTCATATACCGGAAAGCACGCGGAGAGGTCTGAGGGACCCACTGATAAGCCTAACCCCTCGCAGCTGCGTCAGGCATCGGCACAAAATTTTAAAACACTTGTATCTGGGATTTTAGCTAGTACCTGTGTTGTCAGCATGACAAATAGTTAAGCAATTGCATACAATCCTATCCCGACTCCTCTAAACTAAGACCATAAAGATAGGCTGGCAAAAGTGGTCTGTTTTGGAGACTTCAGACCGAATGCACGCACTAAGCACTCCACATTTGGGAATTCAAATGTAGAGCGTTTGGTTTCGGTTTCAGTTTATTTGAGGGAAAGATAGGTGTTGAATCTTTGAACTCCCTATTTGCTACAAGGAAGCGAATTATATCAAAAATTTAAAAATGGGAACATCAAATAGTCACAGAAGTTTTTTTCAGATTTTCAAAGTTTTCGAAACCAGGCAGATAAACGAATTGTTCCAAATGTTCAAAACATTAACGTTACTAAATGTGCTGTGCAGTAGTCTGTCTATGGATAATTGGTACAATCTCAATTTCTGAGGGAAACGAATTAATGCCAACACACATTCAACGGACCCGGGACAATAATAAAAAACAAATGCCTCTGAATTGCAGGCAGTAATATAATAACATTAATAAACTGTTCGAACGAAATGCTAAGACGATGTCGGTCAGGTGACATTAGGACGTTTAGTAGTACACTGGTCCAACTTGCGCTTAAAAGCATCGGCGGAGGTGGACATGACTTAAAGTCAGCACCGTCTTACGATCTAGGATGACACAGTGTCGGGTTTTGAAGTTTAACGTTCACATCGCGGTAGATAGACTACCAGACCCAACATTCATCACAGTAGAGGGTAGGTGTTCCTTGCCATGGCAGCAAGGCTTGCAGGGGTTTGCTGCTGATCTCTTCCGTTCGAACCCGAATTGGCAAAACTGAGACCGCGAACGAGGCTACTTTGGTCCGGATCACAGCGGGGTCAGCAATTTGTTGCGGCTCGATTGGTGGATTTACTCCCAGACCCGCATTCATCCAGCCACGTTTGAATTAGCAGGATAAAAGAGAGAGGAGACGTGAAATTGATGGGTCTACAGTATGCAGAACGCGGACTTGTTTTCGTAAGCAACAGTGGTCGTTGGCGTGTTCTGGGCTTGTGCTGATATAGATAAGTCATGTTTGATAGACGGGAGGGGACTGTGAGGAGTGCTGTAGTTGAAGGTTTTTGGAGGCAAGTCTAAGTGTTTTCTGCCAAAATTGTGTGTGCGACTATATGTGAGAAGTACTATATTCGGGTGTTCTGTGGTTAGCTAACCTAATCCTCAAAACGACCTGCGCTCTAGATGCTCTGGAAAAAATGACGGTCAGATTGGCTCATAAGAGGCGTACTTAGGGTAGCGCCGTTTCCCTGGAAGACCGTGATTAATTTCTGTACATGAAGGACGTTATGGCAGGTTATGGTGTAAGCTCTACTCCGGACGAGCCATTGCAACCATTCCCAGCACCGGATTTCTGACAGGCTTGAACAGCCGACTGGAACATGAAAGAAGGGGGAAATCCGCTCCCACGACGCGGCGGCGTCATGGCCAACAAAATAAATATGACTCGCCTAAATCCATCATAAAATGCAAAAATGGCACCTTGGATAACCGCCAACTGACGGGATAACCCGGTCGTTCGCAGACGTGAGAATCAAGTTGCGGGGGCTTCTGTCTAATGTAGACTCTACCACGCTTTCGCGCGTGTGGGATCCCAGCCGCCCTCGCAAAAAATCGGCAAATGCTGTTGGGGTCGGTTCGTGTGTGGTACGCGTAGACAATTGTCTACTTTTCTGGTCCATAGCATCTGAGCGCTTCGCTGTTTGTCTTCATATTGTCTTGCTGTCCGGGGAGTGAGAGTGCGGTAGATTCATCGCAAGTCTGTCTCACAATGAGGTAATCTCCACGCAAGCATACTGTAGACTCCATGGTGCGCAACGGTCGAATTGGCTTTTATTGACCGCCTGTTGGTGGACTTTGGGGGGGGGAGGGTACGGACAGCCGTGACTGCATGAATGTGCATGCCTATTGCAGTCGGTCACACTTCAGCAAGATCTTCGCATCTGGAACCGTTATTGGTGAAAGTGGATGAACTTGACATCGCAAGACGCTGAACTAAGCTTCTTTATTGTTCACGCCTTCGTATTCAATTTTCTGCTGTAACTGCAGCTCGCTGATGACACTGGTGATGCTTGTCCTTGCATGATCATTTATCTACGTACGCAATTCTGTAAATTATGCCAGCCCGAAATATTTCAAGATGTCCACTGAGCGCTAAGCGCACAACCGTCATTAGTCTCACTGACATTTGCTGATTTGTCCATTTCAGTGGCGGCTGGGACGAATTCCTTGACTCTTACATGTCTCGCACTGTTGCTAATCTGTCTGATTCTACTGGGCAGTCTTCTGTGTCGACGAATAAAACCGCGAGCACTCTGGCCCAGCGGACGTCGACAACAACTCCCTTTCTCAGCAATGGCACAACCGCCGCCTCCCCCATCACACTCCTCGACGCCGCTGTCACCCAACAGACCGGAGAGTCTCCTCCCTGAACTGTCTCCGCTAGGGTCGGCATGCCGCGGCGACGGTGCCCCCTACGTCCAGCGGGAATCACCAGTTGGAAGCAGTGAAACGGAAGCCGGTTTCTTCACGGACTCAGGTACGCTACAATTGCAAAAGTCCAGCTACCGTGGGAAACGAAACTTCATTTACATTTGAACAAACAGAAATCATGAAAATTTTAAATTTACTGTCTTCTTTCCGAGTTAACTAATTATCTGGCATGTGATGCAGCTTGCATTGATTGTTTAGCAGTGGTCATATAGTAGGTGGTTTAACTCTTAAAATGCCATGGTCGAAGTTTGAGGGAGAATAACATTTCATGAGTTAGGACACTTAGTGTGCCTTGAAATCACTGGTATCGTTTTGTCCTAATATAAGCATATTTATAGTTTTTAACTTAATTTGGGAACCATTTATTGAAAGCTAATGAGTCCGATTCGAAAGAATTGCTCAAATTGAGTTTTAGAACTGGTTAACTTCCAAAACAATCCAAAGATATTTCATTTGCGCTAAGATCCTGGTTTGTAAATGCGCGTATTAGCGTCCATATGTAAAAACTGAATCATCTAAAAATGACTACTCAGGCGATATGCATTTTACTGTTACTTTCTGATAGTCATCTATATCTAAAAGTATTTAATGGAAAGCATGTGCATAAACATCCTTTCTCATACTCAGTTTGTGAAAAAATGACGTCCAGGCTTATAAATAAACAGGCAAATTATTTCACTTAGCGCCCTTAAGGTGCTTCCATGTGATCTTAGATACTGTCAGGCGTGATTGGAACGGTGCAGTTTATTTGTAGGCGCAAATATTTATGTCGGACATGGCTTTAATTCTACGGTCAAACATCGTATAGAACCTCATAAAACACACTCATATATCGTGTCTACTTATTTCATTTGCGTAGCATGATACACATTAGTAGGCAAGAGGGGCAGGATTTATTGGTACCAAAAAGTTTCGCGACAGCTCTTCAGCTGCGTCCTGTCGCTTCATAAGAGCACGCAAAGGCAGTTGGCAGCCAGGTCTATTAAGCCCCTGCCCAAGTGGCTCCTAAGACAACATAATAAAATCCCGCGTTCCTCCATTACGAAACACCTACTTGATACTGGTCACTCCGTCGACCCCAAAACTTCCTTCCGAGTACTTGTTCGGGCCCGAACAACTCGGACATTGCGTTACCTGGAGGCAGCCTATATACGACGAGTGAAAACAGATCTTTGTAAACAATTGGAACACGTGGTTAATCTTACATTGCCATGGTAGCCTCTAGCTCCATGATTCCCCCTCTCTCCTCTCATTTTTGCTCTTTAAGGTTCCCCTTTTTTCACTTTCTTCCCCTACGGTGTTTGTGTTACTAGCTTTATCGATTAGCCAGGTTTGCCCAAAACCCTGACCTTGCTGTTACTGCATTGATTTTCTGCACGAATTCAAATCTGTTGTATTCTTCTCACTCGTTATCTCTCTTATGAAGCGACAGGACGCAGCTGAAGAGCTGTCGCGAAATTTTTTGGTACCAATAAATCCTGCCCTTCTTGCCTACTTCAGCTTCGTACCGGGTACAAAATGCTTCAAATACACATTAGTAATAATTTCTGGTCACAGAGGACAAAAGACACATCACCACCTCTCTGCAGATTTGTACCTACCTGTACCCACCTATATTACGGGTGGGATTTCTCTATAGTCCAGAGGGACCAGAGCTACAGTTAAGGCCAATGACGAGTTATGGGTAAGGTTGGAGTTAGGGTTAGTGCTAAGTTTAGGACACGGGAATAGATACCCATGCTGGAATTCTGCGCAAAGCCACATACAGTACGGTGTGCGGGGTCCTAATTTCGTGTCTGACCGTAAAAAACCTCATTTGATTCGAATGCCTATTTAAATGTAATAGTCGAGCTGAAAACAAGACCCTGGTGAGGTACGTGTTTTAGCAGTAAATTCTCAGAGATTTCCCTAGTGTCACCATACTACCTCAGTCAAATTAGTAGCCATGGTATATGAATCAAGTCCACGTATTTTCCTATTCCAGTGTCTTACAAATTCAGCCAATAGGATTACTGTATTATCTGATAGTTGTGGTGGCCGAACACCCAGTCCAAAGGAAAGAATACAGCACTTTAGTATGGGTGCCAACAACACAGCAAATGCCATGTCAATGGCCTAAGGATTGTGAGCGTCGACTGTTCCACGATTCAGTAAGACATGGCCCTCACAACCTGGTGCGCGCTGGCAATTCTCTGGCACCTGGTTCCACCGCCAGCAGATGCCTTTGCGCTCCCGTTGGGTATACGGCTCGTGTGCATATTAGCCCAGTCATCCTTATCGTCTTTCTGGCCCGTTCTGATGCTGTTGCTGGTTAAAATCCTGGTCATTTGCTGCGTGGACCAGGGAGTGCGGTGTGAGCCTACGTGCGGGACCTCTCCCGCACCTCCGGTCTTCTTGACTATGTCTTAACAACGGGTCTCGGTGGGAGAGGAGGAGAGAGTGCGGTAGGTGCTACGCAAGTCTGATTACTCCATAAACTGATTAATGCGCGAGTCAGTCTTCCTGCCTCATCTTGCTGTGGAGCGCACGGTGGACACCGTCGGTCGTCTGAGTGCGGAGCGAAAAACTTTACTTTAACATTCAGTTAATGCTAGGGGACAGAACGGTATTCCGCAATTTCATTAAAAAAGCTCATTTTGCAGTCCAGTTTACTTCTCGGATATTCTCTCCTACCGATCTGTCCAACTGCAGCAATTGGATGGCTCCAGAAGTAATCAAGCACTCAAGACAGACATTATGTCCACGTCTAGCAGATCCTTGGCGGTTGACTGTCGAAGTTTACTTCTACTGTTTTCCTAATTTTTTTATGTGGTCTCCGCATTAGCGTTCCGCAGGGTATTTCTTCAGATCCCTACATTGGATAACAAGACTTCGGTAACGATATTGCGTTCGGCGCCACCCAAAAAAGAAGCGCTGCAACCAATGTAGTGAGGGAGAATGTAAATAGGTATTTTATGGGTGGGGTCGATCGACGTCTGCGGAATCTGCGGAAGGTATTAAGAAAACCCGCATTTCTGACACATATTTATTACAGTTGTAGAAATTTCCATGGCAGTATTAAGAAGATAAGTTGCTGTCGACAGACTCTTGTCGGCCGGTACATTTATAGAGTAACCGGTAGAAGTAAAGACACGGTTGGAGAAGTCGACTGCAGTTCGCCTTTAAACACAGGCGGGGTCTGGGAATGGGGGTAATAGCGGCCAATGCCACGGCCGGGTTGAAATCGAAAGGGCGTGCAAAGTTTAAAGGTTAGTCACCTTTTGACCACGCCGGGTACGGAGCCTGAACGGGGTTCTTCTGCGAGCATTAGGTAGGTTTTCGTAACTTGATGGCGGTCGTTTCTGCTGTTCCTAACAGGTGCTGACCTAGTAGCGTAGGATAGTTCAATGGGATCTTACAGATCACACGAAAAGCTTCGCCGCGGTTTACGCGATGTTCGGAATCAGCAACATGCACAAGATTGGCGCCGCTTATGCTTCTAGTTTGGCCTTTTTCCAGCCAAGCCGAGGGGGTGATCTCATAGTCTTTTGATTAGGGTTTGACTCGTGCGAACTATTTGACCTGCTTTACTGGAGCGAGTAAAGGAGTAAATGTACATGGAGGTTATCTGGTTTGGCAACCTAATTATCACTCCAACGAGATCCCAAATCGGACTGTACAATTTGAAAAGGTGCGTATTTATAGAGCGTAAACGGGCTGAAACAGATAATCCGTGGTTATCGGTTAATATTGACTGGATTGGGTAAGACGCCATGCGACAGGCGAAGTTAACCCTATCCTGAGTTACGAACCTCTCCTCAATCTTTATATGCAACCTAATATCGAACTTAGATCCAACACTAACCCCAGCCCTAAACGCAGTCATTATCATAAGTTTTAACCGCAGTCGTAGCCCTAACAAGACATTTCAGCGTAATTGAAGGAGGTAGACATACCAGGTTAGCAAAAGTAAGAAATCCGGGTCGGTAATCTGAGGATAATGAATTGCTTACCAGATCGGGGGACTTTTCTGGCTGACGTTTCGAATACCTGGGGCTGCTCTCCATTGTCAAAGTGTGAGGTGAAAAAATCGATCAGAATTTTTGAATAGACTGCCGGATTAGTTGGCCTAGGGCTGATCGACTTTTTTTTCCTCTTTCACTGCTTTGGCCTATTGGCCGTCGCCTGTGAGTGTTGGTGGCCTCCTGTATTATGTGTCGTCACCTCAATTGGCGTTAGTTGCGCTTGCGTTCCTCTTTTGGGTGAAGTGGTCAACAGGTCGTGTTCGCTCGGTATTCTTAGGCTCCGTATGATTGTCTTGTCCTCGTCATAGTGTATGTAGTGAAGTAAGACTTTATAGGCCGAAGGAAGGTCTAGATGCCTGTTGATGGAGTTGGTATCTGAGTCCTTGAGGTGCCCCTGCCTAAGACGGCAAGGATTGAGCGTCTCACATTTGAGGCTTGGTACCCAGAGGCCAACTCCATCAACAGGCATCTAGACCTTCCATCGGCCTATAAAGTCTTACGTCACTACATACATTGTGACAGGGACAAGACAATCATACGGAGCCTAAGAATACCGAGCGAACACGACCCGTTGAACACTTCACCCAAAAGGGGAACGCAAATGCAACTAACCCCAATCGAGTTAAAGACACGTAATACAGGAGAACAAAAACACTCACAGGCGACGGCCAGTAGGCCAAGGCAGCGAAAGAAGAAAATAAATCGATCCGCCCAAGGCCATCTAATCCGGCAGTCTATTGAAAAATTCCGATCGATTTTTGCACCTGACGTTTTGACAATGGAGAGCAGTCCCAGCTCTTTGAAACGTCAGCCAGAAAAGTTCCCCGATCTGGTGAGCAATTAATTTTCCTCAGGTAGACATCCTAGGAATAAGTCACATGTGGGATTACATACGCTAGCCCTATCAAGACGTCACTTGATACACTTCAACCGTCTTTCGCTGCATTGTAGAGTCCGCAACAAACGTCTTTGACAAGTTTAAAAAGCATGGCACCGCGACCTCTTCCACAGGACTGTCAGAGCTCAATTTCAAGGCTGCCCGCGAAAACATGGCCTCCTTTGTGGTGACGCTTTTCGATGCCAGCCATTCCCTACCTCCAGCAGAGATGCCTCACAAGAGATCAAAGCAACTCTGTATCGGTGGAATGGACTACTTTCTCTCTGATGAGAACTGAGACAGTCTTCCCTGCCTACAGGGATTGACACTTTATCAATTTTTTACGGCCTGTGACCTGTCTAGGAGTTCAGGGCAACAGATATTTTAAGAATGCCTGCTGAACTACTGAAATAAAGCCTATGTTTTGTAAACCTTTCAGTGCGTTTGATGTAACGGCACGTGGAAAAACGAAAAACAGTTGAATCAAAGCGACCGAATGAAAAACGCGTTTGCGTGCGTGTGATATCGTGCTAATACATTTTCTCACGCGAACGTATTCCCAGGGCTGAATAAACTTTCCATAATAAAATGAAATTAATCGCCAAGTTTAGTAGGGTATAAAGATCGCAAATATGTATTAGTGGGTTTCGGCACTTTGAAGTCTGACTGCCAACCAGATTGGGAAAGTTGCCGCGGAATACAGACGAAGCATGCATTGTACACCAGAACTAACCAGAAGGGTAAGGACTTTAAACTACAAAAAGCAGTTCTACTAAATCAGTATATGTAAAGCTAGTGGCTAATGAATGATCGCTTTTACATGAAGCATTATTTAAACAAAGATGAATGTCAGGGTGAATGAACGTGCAAAATCACATCTCAGAAACCAATGTAGAACCAACTACTAGTTGTCATCCGGTAACTTTTTTATTTTAAAGTGCCATAAAATGCTAGTAAAAAATGGGTCAACTAGATAAAACAGCTCTTTCCTGTATTAATGACGGCGTTTCTCTGCAGAATTTTCGTGCAAGTATTGCCTTCTGTTCTTCGAAGACCTAACAGTGTAAAATCTGTGCAAATTTGGTCTATACGTCAGCCACAGAGGCAAAGACTTCGGCAATCAGTGTGATCTTTGACGCTTCCACTAAAAGAGAAATGTTTACTTTCCTGTCCAATCAGCAGACAATTTTCCGGAAAGGCGAGCGACTCAATGTAAGATGACCACTCATTGCCTTGGGTATCAAAAACACGCTGCGTAGGAGAAACAGTTTTGTGAGTAAACGAGAGCCAACGGGTTCATGCAAACTTGCAAACGAACTTGACAGCCTCAGATATCCAAATGGGGGTGCCTTACTGGGGTCTGTGCACTGTAGCCGTGTGTCGGCTTGATTGACACCGGCACATTTGACGAGAGCTGTGTAAAACCATGAATAGTAGCAGACCGCTGTCAAATTTACTGGAATAATTACTTTGGACTTCCATGTTTCTACTAACCATGAGATAAACGAGCTCGCAGTGTCGACGAAAAATTTGCATTCAACTTGAACTCATCCCTTAATCCTGAGGAGTTATACTAAGAACATACAGTCAAACAGTTGGAGAAAGGGTTACTTTGATAAAAAAAAATCTCTCTTATGTGTCCTGATGGCATTTGTCCGAAGATTTTTCGCGTAAGTACTGCCTTCTGTTGTCTTCACACCTAAAAGTGTATTTAAGTCATATACTACGTGCAACTTCGATCTATACATCAGCCACAGAAGTAAATACTTCGCTCACTGGTATAATCTTATGCGCTCACTACCGAAGAGAAATCAATAGAAGCGAAGAGACGAGTCCCAGGAAGCAGTCTTGAAGAAGCAGACACGATCGCCAGGCAGGAATCCGAAACGTCAGGCTAATAAAGCTCTTGTCCCGGCGATCGTGTCTTCTTCTTCAAGAAGAGAAATCTTTACTTTCCTGTCATATTAGCAGACAATTTTCCGGAAAAACGGAAGCTTTGAAGTAAAATGATCGTTCATTTTCTTGAGTCTTAAAAGACGCCTAGTAGGAGAAACGGCTCTGCAAGTAGGCGTAAACAAAGGGGTTTACATAAATTTACGCATAGAGTTGACAGACTCAAATATCCTAATGGAGGTGATTTACTGGGGTCCGTGTGTTGTGACCGTGTGTCTGCTTGGTTGACGCTGTGGTGAGAACTACGAAAAACCATGAATAAGAGCAGCATGTTATCGAATTTTTTGGAAAAATTACTTCAGACTTGCATGTTTTCACCTGTCATGAGACAAACAAGCTAGCAGTTTCGACGACAATTTTGCCTTCAACTTGAACATCTACACAAACGGTTGGAGGAGGTGTACAGAGAGCAAGATAGGACGTTAACCCATCACATTGTGGAAATAAACCATGGTTCGGACGCTTGTTTTAAAGACTGACATTAATTATCCGAGCCCTCTAGAGACATATGCTCAGTGAGGACAATGATCACATCTCAGGTCATACTGCAATATTCCAAAAGGTTAGCAAATTACTGTGCATGTTCTACGTTACCAGTTTCTATCATTTATAGCCACATATTTGCACTGCAGGATTCTAGAGGACCTGAGAACTACTCTAAGAACAGTCATTCCGCAGTAACTAAATCTCTATGGTTGTTGTCGCCCTCTTTTATTTGAGACATGGCCTCCAAAAAACGTACTTTAGAGACTTCATGCTGTTATACAATTTAATTCGTCGGCCCACAGTTATGAAGATGTTACAAATAATTCGAATGAACCATTTAATACACTGCCTTCGTCAAAACCGATAATATATAAATTAGTGCAAAAATTTGAACATCCTAGCAGTACTGTCGACGCGGCTAATCCTGGTGCGCCAAGAACATTACGAACTATTTTAAGTCAGCATCATACGTCGACGGCTCTCTGAAATCCCAGACACGCTCCGCTATAGAACTAGGCATATCGCGACAGTCCTTGCAACGCAACATGTCCGATATCAACTTACATTCTACACTCTCAACAAAGATGACGGATACAGGTGCCTTCAGTTTTGTGAAATTTGTGTGGCCGCATACAAAGGCTTCCCTGACCTTCTGAGCTGCATCTGTTTGGTCGTCGAGGCCTGATTTGAAATAAATGTTCTCATGAATCTACATAACTGTGCCTATTGGTCAGATTCAAAGCAACATGAGGTGTAAAATATGAGCATAATTTGCCTAGTACCACTGTTCGGGGTGACATTTGCAGTACAGAATTAATTCCCCACACTTGTTTGATAATACGGTAGCAGGTAAATCATATATTATGATGTTAAATAAAAGTTTGTGGCCTATAGTGTCCCAGCGTGCGGATTAAGCTGATTTGGTCTTTAAGCAGCATGACGCCCCTGTTTATTGTGGCCTCTCTGCTCGAAAGTGGCCTGATGAACATTTTCCGTGTAAGTGGATAGGCCACCGCGGTGTCGTAAAATGGCCGGCAACGTTCACTACTGACCTCAGCCCTGTAAACGTCTTTCTCTGGGAAATACTCAAAATAAAGCTAATCACCGATAAGTCAGAGACACTCAATGATCTGAAACAGTGCATATTAAAGGCATGAGATGATATTAGATGGGGGATATGAAAAAATAAGACAGGTTCAACCATTAAAAGATGTTGCATCTGTATTACAAGTGAGGATTTACAATTTGGACATTTGTCGTGATCTTGAGTAATGAAATTTTGTTCCGGTAAATAGCAATTTTTAATTTTAAAAAGGGCTCGTTTACATCTGGGCCACCCTGTATTTGTAATAAAGGGTGATAAAAGGGCTGATAACAACTCCAAAAGCAGTCATTCCGTGGTCAATTTGCACGCAGAGAATAAGACAGGTCAGCGCACAGCCCTTTCACGGTATATCTGGGAAATCTAAAACACAGTGGGTGATTACACAGAATTATCGGATGGCCTTCAGGGAAGGCTAAGATCACAAAATTCACTAGATTTCCCGCTTGCACCAAAAATTCAATGATAAAAATAGTGTGCCACTTCTGACGCTGTCATGATTAAGATTGTATTACTCGGCAGTGCGCAGGTACATGGGTCAGGTTCACTGTTCAAAATGCTCGTTCCGCCGGAATATGTCCCCCCCCTAGCACAACGCCAGTCATTATCTATAATTACCTATTCGGGGCTGGCCTGTAAGCACGCGTGGGCCAAGTTACATGCTTATTTTGGAAAAAGGACGATGATTATTCACTAAAACAGTGTTCGTCCGAGGCTTGTAATCCCGCCAAGGCAAAGTCACAGCACTGAATATGGGGTTAGGAGGTCTTTGCGCACGCTGATGTAAGATGGTCGAAAAAACTTAACCCAACCAATTTCCTGCCCACAAGGTTGTTAATTCCCGTGAAAATTTAGACCTCATTGAACCTAAATTTATGACCGAGTCGCGCTAAGTGAGTTGCGACTTGGGAATTGGCATTGCTTCACTTGACTGCTGATATGTACTTGCTTACCAGCGCCGAGAGTAGTCTCCCAGCCTCTCCATCACAACTGCACCAGATCTGCTACAAGAGTCCAGAAGTTTCCTCTCGTGGCAAGCCTCAGTACCTGGCGACTGAAGACTGCCTCCGTTCTGTGGGCAACTTTAAACATAGAGTGAGTGACCGATCTCATGAAATGTTCGCTGAAATTCTGAAATGCGTTTTCGATTAGGAAGGATTACTTAGACGCGGTTGTAATACTGATTATCTGGCGGCAAAATCTTATAACATTTCGGACTCGGTGGAATGTCCGCTTTTGAAGACACTGCTTTTCAATCTCCTGTAGAAACGCTGCTGGGTGAAAAATGACTACTTAAGTAGCATGCTTTTTTCTCATTGATTTTCGATGGTCTTGCAGATTAAAATATATCTTATAGAAATCATAAACAAAAATCGGCTTTATTTCAGTCCCTTAATAGAGAATGACGTCTTCTTTATATTTTTAATTCAAGCAAGGAGTATAATTTGGTTTTAAAAAAGGTTCAAATTATGAGATTTTTTAAGACCGCGCGATGTCCATTCACATAGAATCGTACCCGGTCGTTTATGAGAGCTACTTGTGAAATATACAACAAAGTCCGGATCCATTGCAAAATTTTATAAACTCCATGTGGTATCTTCCTAAACGCATAGAGAAATACATGATTTTCCTTACGTGGAAAGCATGCACCTTGTAAACTGAAGTCGCTGAACGCTAATACAATGGCAGATCTGGCTCAAAATTATTCGGAGATTGGAAAACTTTTTAAAAACTTAATTATACTCTTTCCTAGAATAAAGAATATGAAGAAGACGTGATTCTTTATTAAGGGACTGAAAGAAAGAATATTTTGTTTATGGTTTCTATAAGATATAAGTGAATTTGCAAGACCATCTAAAATCAGTGAGAAAAGTGCATACCACATAAGTAGTCATTTTTTGCCGAGTGCGTTTTTCACAGGAGATTAAAAAGCAGTGTGTTTAAAAGCTGACATTCTGTCGAGTCCAAAATAGTATAGCATTATGCCGCAAGATAATCAATATTACAACCGATTCTAAGTAATCCTTCCTAATCGAAAACACGTTTCAGAATTTCAGTCAACATTTCATGAGTTAGGTCACTCATGGGTATGACATGGGCGTCATGACAGAGTCGAAAAGGCCGGAGGAGGAAGAAGGCGAGGTGGCCGGCGTGGCGTAAACCCCCACGTAGGCTTACCACCGCATCCTCTTGACCAGCGCTCACTGCCCAAGATCTTACACCAAGGCTCCCAACTTGCGCGTCGCGAGCCCGCACCTTGGCGCGCTACCACACCCCCTAATGTTAGCACTTGTTATGGGTAGCGGACCCCTACCTAGACCGTGCTTTGGTTCAGCGCATCTGCCTCGTGGTTTTAGGGGGCAAATACCACCAGATAAGGCAGACGTCACCTACGGATCCCCAATCGACACTCATGCAAGCAACTGATGACTACAGATAAGGCAAAGCCGAATATTCAAACGCCGATTTAGCACGCAGGGTATCCGCTCAAGTGGGATTTTTGAAACTTCACAATAAAAGTCTAACAAATGTGTTGCATGAGGCCCGTTATAACCTGTTAGCGGATCCTTTGCACATTTTTAGCAGGGGGGGGGTGGCGAGCAGAGTACTATACAGGATAAGCCGCGTAAAAATTACAGGACTGCGAACATCGTCAAAGCTCAGTGATGGATTTTGTCATTAGGACGTGGCTTGTACATGAACGACTACGAGATGGTGTGTTTAACCCCAAAAAGTGGTCGTTAAACATGCCCCTCGGTGGGTTTTTATGATCTCGCGGCCGAGCAACTAAATCGCTTTCTTTTACTGTCCCAGCAGTCATAAAATTGTCCTTGAGAAGCCTGCATGAGTTAAATATTAGGCCATTGCTAGGACGAATGTGTCAACCTGTCGCCTTGTCCGTTGTCTCTAGGGGTAGACGCGCTTTCTCGAAAAGCAGTACGCAGGCGGACAGAAGGCAGTATCCTCATGAACAAAAGGAAAACAGCTGAATTTAATGCTTTAAGGGGTTGCACAGCGTGAATTCGAAGATATATATGTTGAAATGCGCGAACACAGTAAAGAAATCGGTGGCCCAAAGCCGCTGTCGACGGAGTCGGGCTGAGGAGGCTGGGGGGAGGAGTAAAAAGCGCTCCGACTCGAAGGAGAGCAATGATCAATGTTTGCTGAAAAGACGACAAACAAATATAAACAAAAAGCAGTTTACGAACGACGTAGGAA
>CACRXP010000461.1:3387-13783 GCA_902702965.1 Spirometra erinaceieuropaei | reverse complement strand
TGGTAATATGGCGAGAACAACTCCCCTAGAGGACATATACTTCTCAGGGCTTCATGGATGTAGGGAAGTGATTTTCCGTCCACGCTGAGAGCATTCAGCTCGAAAGTTTAGATATGACGAGGCGTCACAGATGATAAGTCCACTTACGATGACTCAACGCCCAGTTTCTCTATCAACACCAGAGGAAATTCTAACATTCCAGTGAACGATTGAAAAATACCTTAACGGGGTATTTACATAGAAAAAACATGTACGTACTTCATGAGACAGAGGCTCCGAAAAATCGTGAGAGCAAAACAATTAACAAGAGTCTTCAGTCACACAATGAGTGCTGTCATTCATCGGTAGTTCATGGAGATTTAGACCGGATGACGCATAGTGGGCGAACATAATGAAACATTCATGAACTCTAGGACCCAACGAAGCAGGAGATCGAGCGTCAAAGGCAGAGCTTGAAAGGGCTGCATCGAAACAAACCTGCTCTATGAATCCGAATCCTGTGGATTAGAAGGCTGTCTTCAACTACCAGCGACTGGAACGTATCTTGAAAATTGCCAGAGCCATCGTACTATCAGTGAGGGACTTTGACAGTTGCACCACAAATTATCCCATCCTTAGCCATATGAGCGACAAAAATAGAAACCTCCACCGTGATCTCTTGAGAAGTTTTAAGCAGAGAGAGAGAGAGAGAGAGAGAGAGAGAGAGAGAGAGGAGAGAGAGAGAGGGAGAGAGAGAGAGAGGAGAGAGAGAGAAGAAACTCGCTCTGCTTCTCATTGTCGTCGGAAACGTATGACAAAACATGATTTTTCCATTTGTTGAGAAGGATTTCCGTTGTCATTCAAACTTCTTGGGGACCGTTCTCTCAAAAGCACCTAGTGATCTGCGAACCTTTTCGGGAACGTGAAAAATTCCCTTAAGTTACTTCGGGTAATCCGGCTGCTCCGCCAAAATGACACAAAATGACGTGCACTTCCTAATCTTTCCGACGAGTGCACTGGAGCGAGAAAAAGTGCGCAGGGAGACGGCCGTTGGCAGCCTGTGAACGCAGATTAACATTCATCCGGTCCAAATCGACGCGGGTAGAAAAAAGTGACCGGAATCGTTCCATACGCTTTAGTCCTGGAGGATAACTAAGAAGCATTTCATGTGCCAGCCTCACAACATTAATGAAAATGGACGTGGGAATACAAAGGTTGGGCGATGATAGCCTCACAACAAGAGTTTACCGGAAATGCTGGGGTCATCTTAAATGATGGACGCAACCGCCCTACAGCTGACAAAAGAAGCTGACCTCGAATTATCTTCCATTGCGCCTACCGTTATTGCAGTGGCGATGATCGCCCTAGGGATGAACAAGAGCACCTGTGTCGGTTGCTTCAATTTAACGGGCATCCGATCAGTTTTGCGGATAACTGCCTCAGTCGACCGAAATAATCGCAAGGTTTTATCCCTAATGGTGGTGCAGAAATCATTCTTCCTGCCTCACATGCACGGAACATCTGACGTGATCGGCCGGCAGTTAAATCGTCTTGGTATTCACGTCGTCCACTAGCCAGCACCCTCACAACACGCAGCACTAACTCCAATAAAAAATGCCATCCCCCTCCCCCCCCCCAATGAGCAATAAACGTCCTTAATTCATTGCATGACATGCGCTAATTGCTCCTGCGTGTATTTTGGTCATATGTGCCGACCCCTGCGTACTCGTGCCCACGAAAATAAACTGGCTGTCCGTCCTCTGACTTCCCGTCCCTCGTATTTGCGCACACACTCGGGTGCGACCGCCGGTTCCACATTGAGAGGACACTGAGGTCATCGTCAACACAAAACGAGAGAGAGGATCTTTCGTATTAGTAGTATCAGCCGTCATGTTGACTTGCACGTCTGTGATCACCATTCACCAACCCCCTGCCCCATCCCACACCAACAACCGCTAATCCTCCTTGAAGAAATGCTCGGAACTCTCAACAGGCCGGTATTGTCAGACAATCCACATCTCACCATGCGTGCTGATATACCTGTAGCGACTGGCGTTCTTTGTACCAGGGGCAATAAGACTGCGGACATCAGTATACACGCATGTTCGATCCTTCGAACGGCTATAATTTACGTTCGAAAGTATAAAATTTCTAAAGAACGTTTCGAGAGAACTATCAAAAACTATATGCAGTCATATTTTTAGGTAAAACCAACAGAATGTATGCGCTTGTGGAACAGGGGTGGTAGAACGAATAGTACCTTAATATTGGCTTACGTTCAATTTTGGATAACCGTAGACAGCTGAGAGGGCTCCAAACAGACTCCCACCAGAACTTACGCTCTTTCTTCTTCCAGTTACCTACAACTGGTCATCGATCAGTTCCTAGCACGTTTCAAGGGCTTTATGCCTACCCTGCTTATTTTGTGATGATGGGGGTATGTGACCCAACCCAGTTTCTACGTCCACTAAAACCTACTTATGTTATTTAACTGGGCTCAGTCTAACACCAGCCCTCCCTTTCGTTCATCCCCGGCCATGTCACTTGGGCCAGCGGTCAGTTTAGGGTTAGGAGGTTCCGGGGTAGGATTAGAGATTAAGGTTAGGTGGGGGGTTAGAGTTCGCCCTTAGGCATAGGTTTGAGGTAGGCGGCTGGATTGTCAACGTTGCCAACTTAAATTATATCTTAAATCGCAGTTGTCACGAGTCGGAGTCGACGGTATATTCTTAACACCTTCACCTTCACAATGATTGGTTATCAGGGGCAGGGACCGGATTGCCCGGGATATCTAACCAACGTCCTCTGTTTTCATTTTTTCTGCCCGTTTACAACTGCTAATTTCCAGTACTTCAAATTGCGCGCTCGCATTGTTATACTTTACTGGCATATTTAAGCATGCTAATGGCGCCAGCGGACTTTTTTAACTTCTTCTTCTTCTTCTTCTTCTTCCCGAAAGGGACTATCTACCGATTTCATTTACCCTATCTTTATAACCTCTACTACAGTGATTGACCGATCTCACGAAATGTTGGATGAAATTCTGAAATGCGTTTTTGATTAGGAAGTTTCGATGAAGTGGGGCCGTAAGACTGATTATCTTGCGATTAACTCCGGAATATCTCGGTTGTGTCGGAGTGTTGGCTTTCGAATGTACTTCTTTCCAGTCGGCTGCAAAAGCCACACTCAGTAGAAATGGCTACCTAAGTGGTATGTATTTTCTATATCGACTTTAGGTGCCATTGTATAATTTCAATATGTATCATAGAAAATCTCCTCATAAATATAATTACTTGTACTCAGTTCGTAGCAAATCATGCTTTCTTCACAGTTTACACTTAAAAATGACATCTTTTGGTTTTGAGAAAGTTCATCGACTCCGTTGCATTTTTTGTTGAGTTTTCACTCTTCAAGCTGTATGCCTTCCGTGTAAGGAAAAGCATTCATTTTTATGCCATTAAGAAAATACTATATGTGGCTCATAGAATGTTTCGACGAATGCGGACCGTGTTGTAATAGTTAATGATGAGATGATACGATGCTATTCGAATGGACATTGCATGGCCTTAATAAATACCATAAGAAGCTTTCTTTAAAACCGGAATATGCCCTATGTTCGATTATAACATTTGAAGACGTGATTGATCACCAAATGAGCAAAAGAAGGAATATTTTTGTGCGCGTTTTATGCAAAATATTTTTTTGAATTTGGAACGGCATTGACAATCGATAGAAAAAATGTGCACTACATAAGAAGCCATTTTTTTGCCGAGAGCAGTTCTTGCAGGTGGCCGGAAATAAGTGCATTCAAAAGGCGGTACCCTGACGTGTCTGAAATATCAATCAATATTACAACGCACCTAGGCAATCCTTACTTCTCGAAAATACTCTACAGAATTTCAATTAGCATTTCATGAGGCCGGTCACCCATTGCAAATGGCTTATCGTTACCGCTTGTTTTTGGTAACCTACTGGGGAATACCGAACCGCCAGTTCAAATGCCTAACAGGCGAGGGCGGAGAGGAATTCGGGGTGAGGCCCTTGGCACAACGGCTGTAGACTTGTGGAAAAAAACTGGCGGCCCTGCCTACTTGAGTGGAGTTTCCTGACGCGGGCTTCTGTCAAGATGGAAACCAACTGATATGCAAATGTCTGGTCTGTTTACAATCCCGTGGGAACAAACCCCCAGACGGGGTGGAAGGAGTTCCATTTGAACGGTGGGGAGTGAGATTTTGACTGGTGTGTGGCTGCGCCATGAAGGCCGAAAATGGCATGCCATAACCCGGCTATATATACATATATGGAAAGTTATAAAAAATTGGGGAGGGGGTTGTTGCAGGATAAGGAATGGCAGCTAACCTTGAACGCCACGGCAGCGAGGATGGCAGCAATGACGGCCATAAAATTGGACTGCACCGCGCGCGAAGACGCCTCGTAGCAGCCCTAGACAAATGCACACACACAGAGACAGAGCGGTGAAGCAGGAGCTAAGAACGGGCAGGTTGAAACAGCAAATGAGGGCAGAGGCCAAATGACAATTTACAGCCAGTTAATTTCTCTCTCGTTCTCTCTCTGCTGGTTTGCATACAGTAAACAATCTCGCGGCACGCCGGAATGGCAGCAGTCGAAAGAGAGGAAAAAAAACCGGACGTTTTTGATCTCGCACGAAACGAGGCAAACGTGCAAGTGACAGGAGGCGTGCGCAGGAAACGCCACAAAAGAAATGGAAACAGTTGCTTCTGCAAACTGTCGTTGCTGCGGCCGCTGGCCTTTCGTGTGGAATTCAATTGGAGGCGTGGCTATCGACACGGAATCAATTTAACTCTTCGGGGAAAGCAGTAATACAGAAATTGGGAGCTACAACTCTCCTTACCGTTAACCCGGAATTTTGTGTGCGCGTGACGTGGAAGATACATTTGTTATTCTTAAAAAATAAATAAAAAATATTCCGCAACAACCCTAATTTGACATTTCCGTAATTTGATTTATCTTTTGAAACAAAGGTTGACGGAAAACTCCCGTTGCTCGATATCGTCACACGTAAGGAGACTTATGGAAGGTTGAAAACTTAAGCTTAAAGCAAAGAAACATATTCTGTCATTTCACATTTTTGGGTTAACCGCCTCATCTCATTTAAATGCAGTTTTGTTACAAACGGCGGGGTCTCGTAGCTCAAGTCGTTAGAGTGTTGGCTATACTAAAGCCATCCTCCTACTGCGTGCGTTCGAATCCCACCGATGCGCCGAGTTTTTTTTTACAGTTGGGTCAATATGAAATGCGGTTTTGTTACAAACTTACAAGGTTGGGCAAAAAACAACTGTTCGGATTTAAAAATGGCTGAACAGCATGAAATGTATTTAAGACTATTTCACCAGAAAGGGTATCCCCCTGACTCTATCCTTTGGTGCTCGCGAAAACAAACCCAGGAAAAGGTAGTTCTATAGCTGCGAACACGCAGTCGCCAAAGCCAACCGACCGGCGAAATCTCCTATCTGCGATAAGTGTGCTGAGTTCGTCGATAGACAGCTGAAAGAACATCAGATGCTGGTAGCGAATAGGCCTAAAAGTTTGCACACCCAAATTGTGCACCCTTTGGGCAAGATTGGCTATCTCGACAGAATACTAGTACCAGTTTTGATGCAGTATATCGCTACCAAATCGGAAAATCTCTCACCACCCGTCTACACGAACATCAGCTAGCATTGAAGAGACGAGACCATTTTTCCGGACAGCAACGGACACGAAAGTTCGATCTTCGTTTCTGAAGATGTCGACCATGTGCCCCACAACATGGTAAGAGCAGGAACGGCAACTTGTGCGTGAATTAATTTATAGTGATAGTTGACTTTCGCTGCGCCTGCCGTACTCACCAACCTGAGCTCGGTGGTTACGACCTTGTCATAAAGAAGGAGCTATTGAGTCTGACCCCGAGTCCACCAATCATAATCCTCGAGTACTTATTTATCTTGTCAGTTGGCAACTCTCCAAGCCACTGCATTTAAGGCGTCATGATATACTCAAGCAGGTTAAACTTAGTACAATAAGGAGTGTGTGTTGTTTGAAAATACTGAGTTATTTTGTGAAGCTCAATATCCTGAAAAAGTCAGAAATGGTTCTAATTTAGTAAACTTCGTTTTTGGATGTATAGAACGTATTCTCATAGCAAAAACGTAGTAAGAATGAAAAAAGATATAAATAACGTCTAATAAGAGTGTTTTCGTGAGGTTTACATCTAAATAACGTTTTATAATTAGTATGATTTCATATACGACGGTTTGTCAACTGTCCCTTGAGAAATTTAAAATAAGATTATTCTTGAAAACATTTACCGAATTAGTGAGTGTTCGGGCGCTCCTTTTCACGAAGATGGTCGTTTGGGCCATATTTGAAGACCCTTTCAAACACCAAACTTCATTTTCGAGAAAAATGGCTGTCCACAACGAATATGCCTTCGATCAATAATAAAACTTTCCTTAATAAGTTACCTCTTTAAGAAATGCTTTATTACTGCACTCCGTTTACGGATCTCTGTGCACTTTGCATTTGTGAACGCTGAGGCCAAGTAAAAGCTTGACACTTTTGGCCGTTTCTCTCACGTCCCTCAACAATACCATTTTTTCTACCTTAAAAGTAAGAAAATGCCTTTCTCTGTACATAGAGGCCATTTCCATTATTTTTGCTCGCTTTTAGACTCCGTTCTTCGATTATGAATGCACGACAGAGCGCCCATATAAATAATAATATTTTGTTGAAACCACTAATGATTCGCTGGCTCAATTTCTGAATAAGGTATGCACAGAAACTAAACTAAACCACAAGTAGTGTTTCAGCTGCTTAAAACTGGAAATCATCATTCGGTGGTGGTCATTTATGTGGCATCAGGTAGAATTTTTAAAACGGCAAAACAAGTGCAGCCCGTTTAAACGAAGGAATCCCTATCTGCGTTATTACTGAACTATAGGGCACGAAATCGCACAAGTCTGCTGATTTGACATTTAGGAATTGATAAAACATCTGGTTTTCTTAAGATAATCTTTGTGTTAGCAGGTTGATTACCATGGTTAATATCGGACAAAAAATAAATGTTCAAGTCCGGATAAATCTGTTTATTAAACCTCTCGCGGGAAGATTACTACCCCTTCAATGAACAAGTGTGCTAATGTGTTGTGAGGATGTATTCCCCAGTTTCGGCTCGACTCTCTTGCCTAAAATTATAAAGTAGGCACGGCTGGTCCGGTAGCCCCACTTAAGTAACATCATATGGTTGGCTTTTTAAAAAATGTTGGCAGATACGAATACGTTGACTTTACACAAATCACGTATTTGCATCTTATTCACCGTTTTAATCCAGCGAGCGACTGTGCCACGGGGGGAGGCGTACGTATACGCCATCCGCGAATACTTCAGATATCAGTTCACGCGTGCTTCCCTGCGCGTGGTTCGAGCCCTGGTTGCTCCCTCATTATTATCCTAATCCAGTGAGGAGCCAAGTAGACTTGCTAATGGAATTGCTCCGACGGTGTGGAATTCCATCGGTTCCCCTAGGGTGGCCATGGACTGCGAATTACTATGCGGTCCTCTCCGTGGCCTTCCAGTTGTGATTGCAACCCCCATATCCTCTTAATCCAACGAGTGGCTGTGTCAGGGGGGGGGAGTGTGTACACGCCACCTTCACTCACTTTCCTGCGCGTGTTTCGAGTTCTGTTAGCGCACTCTTCCCCCCCCCTGGGTCAGCGGGTGGTTAGGTTATGTATGTTAATTAAAATTGTTTTAGTAAGCTAACCATATGGTATCAATCAAGTGGGGCTGCAGAACCAAACCTAGCCGTAAAGTACTTCCACAAATTCTACTTATTCACTTGCAAGATGCTAGATCCCGATCAGGGCACTTTAAGATGACGTTGGGGATAGCTGACAGGGTCAAGTGACCAGCTTCATAAAACTGCACAAAGTAATGTGAGTAACTCGACAGCCGATCTTCTACGAGCTAGGGCGACACTGTCCACTGAGAGTCAGCGCACGAACCACGAATAAGCGCACGTCTACGCACTTTGGGTGAGCCGCAGAAGTAGCCAATCAAAATAGACTGGCATGCTGCGCCTCCTCGAGGGCGCCTGAGCTAAGTCCAAAGTCCATTTACCTCAGAGTCGCTGCGTTTAAGTGGTAAAAAAAATATCGATGGGATGACCGAATCACGTCCTGTCTCCTAACTACTGTGACTCCACTGGCATTTTGGCGCACTGTGTGACCCAAATACTGTTGAAGCAGCGAGTCCAGCCATCGTACTTGAAAATGGATAAAACTGCCAAATTGTCAGCAACGCGGGTTGGTAAGCCAGCCATGGGGGTAGGTGGGTATGGGCGATCAATGCATGGTCTAAAGTGTAAGCAAATAAATTATAACCCCCAAGTTACGCCGGAAGTCGGTGGCGTAGTAAAAGTTCATCACTGCATACATTTTCGGGCATTACGCACAGTGCGATTTTTATGAACAGTGCTGGGCCTAACGGCCTGGCGAAACCTGCCTAAACCCTCCCGACATGGCGTTAAGGTTCGAGGAAACACGCTCGTTTCGTGCCAACTAGGTCACTGCGTGTGTACTCGGAGTACCTCAAAATTCCAATATCTCAGAGATCTCCTCTTTTGCAGTCTAAAGGAAGCCGTAGTTACCTGTGTATACTAGTTGCACTGAAGACTCAAACCCAGAAGAATGAATCCGAAGTGCCATTTCGGTTTCCTGGTCATTTTTAGTTTCAAGGTATAGTTGAATTCAGGCAACATCCGTGAAATCAATGTGTGTAGCAATACCCATTAATGCGAAATAGTTTTAGAACAGAAGACATAAGCTCCGCTTTAATTTGAAGGCCCATGCTAAAGTGCTCACATGCGATAGTACTGTGACTTGAAGCCACTAATCGAGGGAGGTTTACCGACAGAAAGCGCATGATTTCTGTGTAAGAAAAATAATTTATTCCTCTGTGTCTTTGAGAAGAAACAATTTAATGTTCATAAAATTTTGCAATGATTGCGGACAATGCTATACGTTTTATGAGGAGCAATGGTAAACAGACAGGAACGATACTGTATGAATGTACATTGCACGGTCTTAGAAATCTTCGAGACCGATCAGCGGGTCAAATTTTATGCAAAACAGGATGATCACTTTCGGTTGAGAATTTGTGCAACCCTCATTCACGCGTGTAGACTACGAGCTTTTTACGGCTTGCTTCACAGAAACATCCGTTCCCTTTACATCTACTGTTTAAAGATACACATTCGCAGGGCCTAGTACTTCGCATATGCATAAACGTGAAGCAAGTGATTTCGCAAAATAATCGTGAAGAAGGACTTTGAGTTAAGTGTCTGGACAAGATTTTTTTGGTTCAGTCCAGAAGTTACAATGAAAATTTAGCTGAAACAGGATAAACTTCTATGTAATAAACGCATAATGCTCATTCTAAGAAATAGTAGTACTGCTAGTACTGTAATTCTCCATGACAGTGGTTTATATCGTACACTTCACACACGTGCAAGCACACATAGACTTCGACTGTCGCGTTCGATGGAACCCATTACGCAAACCAGGCTAAAACTGACTGCACGAGAGATGTGTCGGGCCAACACGGGGACTAGGTCACAGTCCGCCAGGCGTTATTGGAAATGCGCACCCATCACAAATGTTAATATTGGAGGTATGGTGGCACGGCAGACGCAGGCTCGTGCTACGCCAATTGGGATTCGGGACGCCACTTCTTTAGTACATAAAGTTCTGGTCAGTGCATTTTGTGGACGGGGGGTGTGAGGATACGCCTAGGCGCGGGTTTTCGCCGTGTCAGACACCTGCACCCCCTCTCCACCTCCGCTCTTCTTGACACTAAGTCCATGTGGTAGAAGCAGTGAGAGCGTGATTAATGCTTCGCAAATCTGCTATCACTTTGAACGAACTCACGCGCAAGTCACCGTCCCTGGTCGAGCTTTCGGAGGCGGGACCGGTTACTCGAGCATAAGGCAGGCTTGTGCGGCATCCGCATAACTCCATTCTCCCTCAACCATCTATTTTTGATGGGAAGACGCTGTCAACAGAAGTGGAGCTGGGCTCGCAATCAGTGGCTGCCAAAATTAAGCTGCCCCTCTACGCGTGCCACACACACGACCCGGACCCACGGAAAAGGCAAATCGGGACTGGTATGCGTGGCAGTGCCAGAGAGACCGCATTCAGAAGGGGCCATTGCAGTCTCACTTTCGGTCCTGACAGGACAGATCTTTTACAGTTAAAAATGCGCTGATTTGCCGTGAGAGTGAAGCCCCCAGAATCAGCATCTCTGTTCCTTCGCTCTCCCACTCAACAGAAGCAAAAGAGCCAGACACGCAATGTCAGAGACAGGCCAATCGTTTTGGGATCATGTACGTTCTTCCACTCCC
>CACRXP010000460.1:505935-516087 GCA_902702965.1 Spirometra erinaceieuropaei | reverse complement strand
GGTCTGGTTCGTGATGCCTGGCCCACAATGGCTCCTCCCCCGGCGTGTTGATGACGTTTGCCCTTCTTGGCGATGTGAGCTGCGTCACCTAGCTGCGTGGGCGTAGTGCGTGATAACACGCGGTTAGGTCAATGTGTCCATTGATGGAGTTGGTGTCCGACACCGACTCCTCCAACAGTTCTCGCCCCGTCTTGTTGCCGGCCCGCGCCAATATCCGCGTTTTCGCGAAGTCGAACTCATGGCCCTACTCCTGCGTGAGAGTGGCGACTTGAGATAGTGGGTCGCCTCTCCGAACGACCCGTTTGTACTCGAGTATTCGTGAGCTAAGTCGTCGTCCTGTTTGGCCTGCTTAATAGCAAGGACAGTTATGACACGAGATTTGACAGACTAAAAAAGAGCCCTTACACAGTCCCATTTGTTTGCCACCGGGTGGTTGCTATGATAGCTGAGGACCGAAGTCGTCGAGTTTTTCACATGTGGGTCAAAATAAGTTACCCAAAACCTGCCAAAACACCTTTTACTTACGTGTGCCTGGTAGTCATCTGGTGGATTCAAGATGGATTACTTAAAAAATCCTGCTTGGGCGGTCAGTTTACTGTGACAGATTCGGTGTATTCCTTTTAATTTGAGAAAATACTTTCTTGGAGTTTCGACTTGAATGTGATTGAGGAATTTCTGTAATACAAGCACCACAACCCGCCAGCTGCCTAGTGTTTGATCATTCATTCAATAAAGTTTTTTCCGATTTTGCATTGGTTGTGATGCAGTAGGCCAAGTCAAAGAGGATTCTGCTTGATTTTGTGGACGGTGGCATCACAGGGATAATGTTTGCATGCTACGTTTTCTCTTATATCGAAAACGTTTTCCCACACATTTACTGGGAGGATTTTAGGGCAAAATGTGGTTTGGTAGCCCCACCTGATGTACACAATATTGTTGGGGTCGGGGTTAGGGGTTACGGTTAAGGTTTGGGATTAGGGCAACTATCCTCAACCACTCAAAGTACTGTAGCTGGACTAACTCATGAAATGTCAACCGAAATTCCGAAATGCGCCTTCGTCTCGAAAAGATTGATTCAGTAGGGTTGTCAAATTAATCAACATGCAGCATAATTCTATAATAATTAAGCTACCTCGAGATGCTGGCTTCCGAACGAACTTCTTTCCGTTTGCATGCAAAAAGCACACTCTGTAAAAAGTGACTATCTAAATAGCATGCATGTTTCTTATTGATTTTCGATGCCCTTAAAAATTCAATTATATATCATAGGAAAAATGCATAACAATGTTCATTCTTTTACTCATTCGGTAGCAAATTACGTCTTCTTCCAATTTTATGCACGAAGGAAGGCATAATTCGATTTTAAAAAGTTTCTAATTGTGAGATTTTCTGATACCGTGAAAAGGCCGTTCGTAAAACTTCATGTCGCTGCATTTACCAATCTAGCGCGTAAAGTTAACAATGTGGCTCAAATCCCTAGCTTAATTTTATGAACGCATATGGTCCCCTCCTAATACCGTAGAGAAATGTATGGTTTTCCGTACGCGGAAAATACATGGTTTGTGGTTTGGAAACCCTGAATGCAAGTGTAAGTGCAGGTCGGGTTCAAAATTATTCTGGAATTGGAAAAGTTTTTGAAAACCGGATTATACCCTTTCTTCGAGTGTAGAATTGGAAGAAGACGTAATTTTCTACCGAATGAGTAGAAGAGTGACTATTTTTTGCATGTTTTCCATGAAATATAATTGAATTTTTAAGGGTATCGAAAACCAATGAGAAAATTGCATGCTTCATAAGTAGTCATTTTTTGCAGAGTATAGTTCTTGCATGCTGCCGGAAAGGAGTTTGTTCGAAAGGCGGCATCCTGTGGCAACGGAATTACTATAGAATTATGGTGTTTGATTAGTAGTTATCCAACTCTACTTAACTGATCTTTTCGAAACGAAAAAGCATTTCAGAATTTCATTTGACAAGTCATGAGTTAGCCCACCTACTGTAAAACCGCGAATTTCCAATAGTTATTATTTTGCATACAACTACTCGACCTCGTCGCCTGTGTTCCCCGGCTCCACCTGTAAAAACCCCCATTACCAGCGGTCCCGTATTACAGGTGGCTGGGGTTTGTTTACTCCATGTGCAGCTACATAACCGAACGATTTTAGCGATGGTAGTATCCGCTAAGTTTCCTTGTGTTCTTGAGATGCCAGTGAATACTTTGCGGTTGTTTTCAGTTTTCCAATGAACCATCAAATCAGAAATGGCAACAGGTCTTCAGTCGCTGACTTCATTTTGGATGCTCAACGTATACTGACGGTCCGGGTGATTGTTGTGAAAAACGTATAACATTACATACCTTGGCAAGCGTCCTATATACCTAATCATAATTATAATCAGGTCTTTTGGCCTCATGACCTTGCGCCTAACGATTGCGTCCGGTCTGTGTGCAAAGCCAGATCCGAAAGGTGTGAGATGGGGGGTGTCGACTTCCGAGACATTCTTATTGTACGCCAAAATTTGAGATCGGTTAAATTCGGCTTCTGGTCGTGTTAACAGCTGCATTGACTGACAAATTCGCGCGAATAACCATTCGGTCCAAGCACTCGTCGACGATGTTGTAATTCGGCCAGTTTATCTTTCCTATCATTGCGATGCGTCCCAACACACCGGTATAGCGCCCTTACGCCACCGCGTTTGTAGCCGCTTTGGTGGTTATTGTTGGAACTCAGTACTTGCGTCGTATTAGTCGCTTTTCTAAACACTTTCGTCTTTAGGCCACCACAATCTTTGCGTCGGAGTAGAACATCAAAGAAGGCTAACTCTTTATTTTCTCCTCCTCAGTCGTGAGTCGCATGTCCGGGAAGAAGCTGTTGAGTTATTCTTTGAAATATGCACCTGATCCCGTTCAATGACGAAGAAGGTATCACCCCCACACCGAGCCCAGGATTTCGGCATCTGGTGTCGGAAAACCAGCGATTCCAACCGTTGTAGGACCGCCTCTGCTATTGATCCCGAAATCGTCGAACCCATTGGCGTGTCCTTTACCTGATTGTAGAATGTTAAGTCAAACGTGAAGTACGTCTTGATACAGAATTCCAGGTTTTGGGAGATTTGGGTGTTCCCGAGACGATTCGCCGTTTCATCGTGTTTGTTTCGAAGGAGTAGTTTGATGGTCTCGACTGGCAGGTCCTGCAGGATAGAAGTAAAGATACCATGAGGTTGCTTGTCAGGAGACATATTTCTTCAACTTTCTGCAAGAATAATGTTGGCGAGCTTCGTGCGGTTTTCGAATCAGAGGTCAGAAACTTGAGACGTCAAAACAATCACTGTCAGTCCGTAGATTACATTGTCTCGTAGTGATACGATTGGTAAGAGAGGAATGCCTTCCTTGTGCATTTTGGGAAACCGTAGAATCGGGCCAGGGTCGTTTCGTGTGCTCTCGCCATGCGTCGAAATGTATGGAAAATACGCCCATCGTCAAAGCGACTGAATCTTCTTCTCCCGCGTGGAATCAAACAGAGTATTCCTTTCAGTCACGTTTATCGCTTGAGTTCAGTCTGAGCGGTCTTGGCAGAAGTTTTATGCGTGCGGTGTTACGACTCGTGAACACTTTCAAAAGGACCCTCTTTTGATAACTACAATCGCCAGTGTTTACAATGATCCTGAAGAGGGACAAATCTGAATCGTTTATTTAATAATTTCTCACATCTCAATCTAAACCCCTTTGCGTCCAAATGCCTCGGAAACAAATTTCATTACGCATGCATAAAGGGTAGGACACGATCAATTATAATTGCGTTATATTTAGGTCAAGTTGAGAATGTCATTAGTTAAGGTGATATTGTCTTGCGTAGCTGAAAGGCATGCGTATAGTCGGCAACAAAAGCAGTATATACCGTTTAGAATCAGAACAGAGGTCGCATATGACCAATATTCCCCAGAGAAAGCGCGAACTTACAATTAAAAATGGCTGCATTTAAGCTCAGCGCTCCAGCTTTTAGTCAATGAAACCAGAAGTTAGCGACTACAGACGTGCGGAGCTATCGATGAAGGTTGCTTTTCAATTTACTTTTTAATTGTCCACCAGTGAGGTGTTATATTTTTGACTTGAGACCAGCAGTTTGCAAGCCTGAATTAGCCAGAACAGTCAGCAGCCCAAATATGCTATCAACCAATTTGAAATCAGGCGACCCAGTAGAGTTTTTTTACTAGAAGAAAAATCTTTCTGCTTACTGCGGTGCGCATGCACAATCGGTTCTCATGATTTAGGAGGAGACTGAAAGAATGGTGAAAACCTTGACTATTAAAATATGAAAACAAGTCCCAGGAGTAATAAAGTAGATCCCTGTAATATTCCACCGCGTTCACAGAGCGCCAAACGACCTTCACTGCATCAACACGTCAGCGGCGCATTGAGACTTGGCGAATTCGCCGACTACTGGGGACGCGCGACTGGGTTAATTACGATAGTAACCACTGGTGGGCTTTTGAAATCGACACGCCACTTTTTTCTGCTTTGCATTCACATGAGAACTTTTTTACATACGCACCCGTTGACCTATTTTACTCATTGTTTATTTGAACCATAACAATGAGGTCATTTATACATTACGTTTGCAGCGTTTTGAAGAAAGTAAAATCTGGCGCGATTTTGCAATTCATTCACCTATGATTCTTCGTGACGTCGCCGGTAGCGGTTTCCGGCAGTTATCTTTTGTGATTTTCCGTTATTATCCGTTTCGCGTACCCATTTATGCACCGTGAATGGAGGTAATTTTTTAGTGAGAATTTAGGTACGATGATTCCAAAACAAAGCATATCTCTCCCTATCTCGCCCTCTTTTGTAGTCTCTGTTGTGTGCAACGAAGTTTAACACCTTGGTAATATTAACTTTTTAATGAAAAAGAGTATCCCCATAGGAGTGGTATGTATCAACTCATCTTGAGTGCAGAATATTAATGGGTTTTTGAGTTACGAAAATTCCCATTGCAGTATTCAGAAGATGAGTTGGCGAGAATACGCTTGTTTTCGATAAATACTCCTCAGGCAGGTTAAACATGTCAGTGACCAGAAAATCAATGAAGGTTAGTTTTAAAAAACACAGGCGGGGCGAGGGAGGAAGGGCGCGGAACGTTGCGCGTGATTACGAAAACCGACTCTATGCGTGCAGAAGAACCTCGTTCAGGCTCTGCGCTTATCGGGGTCAAAGGTCGGCTAACCACATGCATCTTCCCGCGTCCCTACCGTTTTTTAAAATCAATTCTTATCGAATTTCTAAGCACTGGCATGTCTGACTGTACCCCGTTCCCATATACTTGTTCAGGCCGGAGGGGAATTAATCGAAAGCAAACGCATGTTCGCCAACTCGTCTTCTGAAATGGGTTTTTGTTTACGTCCTGCATCTGGGCATCTACGACCCACACAGACTAAGTAATTGAGTTAGACGGGGAAATCAACCGCTACGTCATATTCCGTGTGCCCACGGCAGAGCACATGTTGCGAGGAAAAAGGATGTAAAATTAAATAAAGAACGAGACAGCTAAAATACGCACGTTGGATTTAGAGGTGAGAAGCAGGTTTTTTATACGCGAGTTTCCGAGGGTAAATGACTGCATACAAACCTTCCTCAGACCTAAAACCCGTTAGGAACCAAATTAGCAACTGAGAATTCCTGTCTTCTTGCTATTCGTCAAGGGCAGCAATTTTCAGTTTTGCCTTTTAGCAGAAAACGCGACTTGGAACGCCTACGAGAAGACTTGACCGCTTTACCGGACAACTTGCTCTCATTTCCACTGCAACTAATGTCGTTAACATTACCGAAGATTGCATGATGATGATGCAAAAAGTTTACCGATAAAAGGATCAGCGCATTTAGACTAACTGCAGTGGATGACTAACAGGAAACCCAATCAATCAATTTCATAAATAATCTGAGCTCTCATATATGAGTTTGTTGATGAAGATCGAATACAATAATGATATGAGGTCGTTGTGGACTACCATGACGATGTCATGACGGATTTAGTTCAAAAGGAGAGTAAAATACCCACAAATCTATAACACGCTTTCTGATATCGACGACTTGTAACTGACCATAATCTCCACAAACACGATCGCCAAATACGTTGCTGTTAATACCTATTCGAATAACGCTAAAAAAATATTGATTTTACAAATGCACTACCACCTCTACTGATGCTATCAACATCCACATCGACGGCAATACTATTGCTGGGTAAGTAGACCCAGTTTCTTGTCGTTGTTCATACGGCTATGTTACCGAGAAAATATTGTTAAAAAAATTTCCGCGACACTACAATTTAACGACAGGTCTTTAGAAAACGTGCACATGAAATGTCAACCGAAATTCCGAAATGCACTTTTGTTTAGGAAAGATTTATCAAGTAAGGTTGTAAAACTAGTCAACCTGCAGCATAAATCGACGATATTTCAGTTACTTCAGTATGCCGGCTCATGAATGAACTTCCTTCCGGCTGCATGCAAAAACTGTACTCTCCAAAAAATGACAACATATGTAGCATGAATTTTTCTCATTGATTTTCGATGACCCTAAATGTCCGATTATATTTCATGATAAACATACATGAAAGCATTCATTCTTTTGCTCCTTCGGTAGAAAATTACGTCTTCTGCCAATCTTATACTCGAGGGATGGGTATAATTCGATTTTCAAAAACTTTTCCAAATCCGAATAATTCTGAACCCGCTCTACCGTCACACTTAGACTCGGGGTTTCCAAACTACAAGCCGTTTATTTTCCGCGTACGGTAAACCACACATTTCTCTACGGTACTACGGGGGGATCATATAGAGCTCATAAAATGTAACAGTGAATTTGATACATTTTGTTTACTTTACGAGTCACATCGGTAAATGCAGAGACATGACGATTTATGAACGGCTATTTCACGGTATTTAAAAGTCCCACAATTAGAAACATTTTAAAACCTAATTAGGTCTCTCCTTCGAGCATAAAATTAGAAGAAAACGTAATTTTCTACAGAATGATCAAAAGAATAACTATTTTTATGCATGTTTTCCATGAAATATAATTAGACTTTTAGGGACATGGAAACTCAATGAGAAAAATTCGTGCTACTTAAGTAGTCATTTTTCGCCGAGTGTAGTTTTTTCATGCAGCCGCGAGGAGGTTCATTCGAAAGCCGGCATATGGCAGTAACTGAAATATCATCGAATTATGTTGCCGGCTGGCTAATTTTACAACGTCATTTAATTAGTCTTTTCGAAACGGAAACGCATTTCGGAATTTCGCTTGACATTTCATGAGTTAGCCCACCTACTGTACATCAACTGAAAGGAAAGTCTTAGGAAATTCAAAACAGAAGCACTTTCAAACAGGTATCAAGGAAAAATAGACCTATCTCCAATCGCCAAATCAGAAATGATATGATTTTTTGAATAGTACAAGAAATTTGTTCTTCCGTGGGTTTCCTTGGAAACTGCTCGATTTTATGTTAGTATTATGGCACGACGGGTGGATGGAAGAGAGGGAAAACGCATTCTGTGATAACAACTTATTTATTTGTGTACCCGACCGTTCTGGAACATTCCGGCCTATGGCGTGTGATTGGTTGATTGGGCGTTTCGTGCGCAAGAATCCCCTCAGGGCAAAATCCCGAATGTTCGACCGACCACTGATTTGGCTGCAACTGTGAGCAAAAGCACCACACATGATCAATGCCGCAGCTCGACCGTCGTATCCGGCGATGCTCACCGTATGCCTCGCAGCATGGTGGCGCAGGATCGGTGACTTATGCGGGATTTAGGTTACAGTGAGAGTGGACTTTCGCGGGATCTACCGCACTCTCGCCTCCTCACCTACCATTTGGCGGTATCAAGAGAGGAAGAGAGAGAGAGAGTCAAGAAGACCGGAGGCGGGAGAAGACGGAGGTGGTTGGCACGGAGTAAATATGCACCCGAGCGTACCATCACCCCTCTCCCTGGTCCACAACTTACGGTAAACATCGGAAACCATTAACCGGTACCCTAATCCTAACCTCGAACGTAAAACGGAAGCCAAATGTGTCCGATGTGACTATGGAGGCCCACAAAATAACCCCAGTAAACAAACCCCCAGCCACCTGTAATGCGGGTCCGGGCTACCAACTGCCACCTAGACCAGGATTTAAGGTTAGGAAATAAAAGGAGGCTGTTCAGATCCCGCTGAGTGCTAACGCCATAGAGGAAAATCGTACTTTTCTATACGCCAATACGAAGACGTCAGATTGGGCTTGTGGCAGCCCGCGCCTCCTCGCTCTTCGCGCTTTGTGATGCTGCGCTCCTGTCCGCCTGACACTCCCTGCCGAGTCGTTGCTGGGACGCGCGAGGTTTAGAGCTGCCCCTTCTCTGATTGGCTGGCAACACTGAGGCGGAGCGAAAGGTGTAGGGATTAGGACGCAGTTTGTCATGCCAGACCCCCCTAGCGCGCTGGCACCACGGCGCCGCGTTAGTCACCGCTGAACTTTGATCTTATTGGCCATTGCCAGACTGCCATATGTGACAGTCCGCGGTCTCGATCGGCCTAGGGGCTAATCCTCAGTGCTATCCTACCTTTAATTGTCCATACTTACTGTTGCTTATTGCCCTATTCGTTAAACCTGCTCCTTGGACAGGAGAACGCCTGCCCGGCGCCTCCACACCCCATCGCCGTTCTCGCTTGCGGGACCAACCAAGGACCATCTCCAGGCCAACCAGTCCCCGCCAAAGGACCTACCCGTGTTCTCTACCCTGTCTGAACTTCAACCCGTCCCTCCCCCTCCCCCATCGTCCTAAATAATCCCTAATCTTCCCCCTAGCCCACTGCCCTACGTTCTTATTGGGGATCGAATAGGAGGGTTTCAACACTTAGTACGGTTAGGCCACTTACAAATTGGTGACAGCTGGTGGGATACGACATGTTAAGCGACCTGTTGGAAAGACTCGTTAGGGCGATGGAGAAGGTTTCTTCAGGCTCATGAAATTCTGTAAGAAATGCTGAATATGTTGTCCACTTTATAAGCAGCATTAATAAACGTGTTGATGTGGTGCCGCATGATTGGACATTTTACGGTCTTACAAAACTCACAATTAGAGACTTTTTTAATACCAAAAGATACTATTTCATCAAGCAAAAAAATTAAAGAAGACATAATTCGCTACCAGTGGTGTACAAGAAAGAATGTTTTGTGCGTGTTTTCTAAAAAATATAATTGAATTCATAAAGGTGTCTTTAACAGATGGGATAAAAGCATACTACTAACACAGCCATTTTTAAGAGTTTGGTTCAGGAAGTTGACTGAAAAGAAATGCATCAAAAAGTCGACATCCTGACGTGACTTAGATATCCTGGGAGTCTGCTGCAATACAAACCATATTACAATACTAGGTTGAACCCGTTGATAGACTGGGGTCCCACAAACCATGGCTCAAGCAACTCGAGGTTCACGCGATTATTGCCTCTCGCCAGAAGTTCGGTCTCATCGAACTTGAATGTGTGGCCGGGTCTCGTCGAATGGGCCGCGACTTTAGAGTTGGCGTCATTTCTCCGCACCGCTGCCGCGTGTTCGGCGATTCGAGTCCGGAGCGGTCTTCCAGCCTCTCCAATGAAGTTGCTCTGCCCGCAAATATTTTAGGAGACTAAATTGGAAGGCAAAATTCCTCAACATTTTAAGGACGCAGAAACCAGCTACCTCAACAAGCAGAAAACAGCCTCGTAAGTCTGTGATAATCACAGAGTCACGCTGCTCAAGAGAATCTTCGTTCACATCCTCCTCAACCGCCCCAACAGCCATCTGGAACAGGGATTTCTCCCGGTACACAGGTGTGGCTTCACACGGCACCCCGAAACCGCCACACGATCTGCTCCGTCTACCAACCAGGAGATGCAGACACACCTAAACACTACCTTCGTGGACCTGACGACAGGCTCCGGCACGGTTGATCGCGATGAACTCTGAGAAATGGTGCAGAAATTCAGCCGTCCTGAACGATTCATATTCATGGTGTGTCAGCTTCATGACGGACGGTAGGACAGTTTGGGAAACATTCTCAGTGACCAATGGGGTCGAGCAAGGCTGCGTACCTCTTCAGTTCCATGTTGACTGCTATGCTGACAGGCGCCTACTACGATGAACG
>CACRXP010000460.1:457147-493128 GCA_902702965.1 Spirometra erinaceieuropaei | reverse complement strand
ATAAAATTTGTAATTTGCATATTACAAAAAAGGTTTCCATTTCCGGCTTGTTAGCTATCATCAGCTAGCTATAACCAGCCTCAGGTGTGGGGTCAAGTCGCAGGTGCTCCATAGCCGGAGCCAAGTATGGCTGACTGATGACGGCCAATAGGTCAGAAATGGCCATTTCGGTCTCCCCGGCGTTTGCTAACACCCAGCTACCTGCGTATGATACTACTCGATATGCGACTGTCTGCGAGGTTCCTAGATTGAGTTTCAAGATACAGCCGGACGTGTATGTCCCGTAACCCAATCGGTGAGCACTACTCTATCATAACATATATATACCTATGGTAGAAGGATGCTTGCCAATCAGGTTACGGCACACACTCGTGCCTTAAAACTCAATCTAGTGCCTGCGCAGGCAGTTGCATAGAGGCTAGCAGTATATGCCAAGAGGGTGTACAGACAGGGGCACGGGCGACTGAAATGACCGTTTCCGGCCTGCTAGTCATCGTCATTAAACCATACCTTGACGCAGACTTGCAGGAACTGAGGGGCGGAGAGACGACAGAACCCGCCAGAACCCTGACCACCGGCGGAGACTGGAAGCGCAAACACGCACACGCACCTGGCGCAACTTGACCATCATCGTTTTCCAGCGGATAGATCATAAGCATTTAACTGAGTCGACATTCATCGATGCCTCGTCAACTGTTGTCCTCTGCTATCGCAGAAAGGGTATTTATTCAGTCAGGAAAGGGTGCACACCGATTCACTGGCTTCCCGAAGCGAGCAAGCTCTATATGGTTGGCAGAAGTCACGAACCGGCAGCAACCTGTCAAGTCAAACTCGGCCAAGAGGGATGAAAACGGAGAATGAGGGTAGATTTATAGGGAAGAGTTTCGGGGTTATTATGTCTTCACGCTTTCAGTAATAAACCCGCTCACCGGAACTTGGTTTATTGCTGACTAACGATGGTTTATATGCCAGAAAATATCATTCCAGTAGTCCTTCCTTTTGTAGAAGGCGAGGTTATTGTCTTCTCCCACCCAAAATTCGCGAGCATCCATTCATCCTCTCCCAC
This sequence comes from Spirometra erinaceieuropaei, assembly GCA_902702965.1. NCBI lineage: Eukaryota > Metazoa > Platyhelminthes > Cestoda > Diphyllobothriidea > Diphyllobothriidae > Spirometra > Spirometra erinaceieuropaei. The sequence goes on along the minus strand of CACRXP010000460.1, from coordinate 492,062 downwards.
AGTTCTCTACCGCGCACCTCTATTTCACCATCATTGATTCGCATAAGCCTCAATGGTGAATAGGGGGACCACTCGAGTATCAGACTGCCCATTTTATCCCCCGTTCGAATCAGAGTACTTTACCATTCCCAATCTGAGTATGTTGATATTTTAAATGAAATATTTAAAATACAACCACAGCCGCTAAAAACGCTTTGGAGGACCCGATGTAGACAGTGTTGCTTTCATTGCAACCCGAAGGCTGTGATTAATAAAAAAGAGTCATAAAATTAAACGAGTAGTGCTACCTACTCACATACCATAGAGACAAATATGGTTTTTTGTCCTCCCGAATCCCCGATCGGTAATCTCAGGAAAGGGAAATTTGATGCTCTTAGAACTTTTCTCGCTCGCGAAGATTTCGTCAGATCATTCTACGCTGGGATCAGGGCATTTTTTAGAATTCGAAAATAGTAAATACATAATGCAAATTCTTTACTTGGATAAGAGATTAGAAAAAAGAAAACGCACTCGGTAAAACGGTTACGATATCTAAATCACTGAAACACTTTTGAAGGTCTATAGAAAATTAAATAGTTTTAAACGAATTCTAACAATCAGGGGTATCTTTGTTCGCCATCCAGTCCACGTCTAAAATGTTGCCTATTCAAGAGCAAGGCTTGGCTACGACAAGTAAGACAAGAAGCAAATTAATTCTTACGGACGACATGTTCCACGATCGGCCTAAGTTACGGTATCCAAACCTGGATAACAATTGGTTGGCTGCGTTGTCAACCTGAACTTTAATTACTAAGGGGTACTTGAAGACTGAGCTCTGTGAGTGGAGCCAGGATGGCATAAGGACTGACTGATGGAGCAATATTTCACAAACTGGCCTTTTTTCTTGATTTATTCATAGTAATTAACTATGCCATTTACTGTTCACATCAACACATGCATTAAGACAGTAGGGTGTTCATCTCAACTGCTCAGTCTGTACCGTAATTTACATTCGAAAATTGCTCACACCGATGGAGCTAAGTTTTTTCCGATAAAATTTTTATTTTTCACGAAATAAAAGTATGCGCCCACTATCTACTCGTTTTCTGCAATATGATATTATCATGATTAGCTGGCAAGACTTTTAAAGAAGAAGACACGACGCTGGGACAAGAGCTTTATTAGCCTGACGTTTCGGATTCCTGCTCGAATCCATCAGCAGAGACAGAAGTAGATAAGGATGATTCATGCACATGCGGCTGCAGTATTTATAGGATGCAGTAGCCATTCCATCGCATACCTATGAATATTCACGGCTCCCTCCCCTTCATCAGGGATCGTTGCACGTGGCGTGATGGCCGAAATTCGCGTCGCTAATTGCTGCAATTTCATCACGTGCGTTGGATGTTGGTGTGATGATTGCTCGACCATCTGACGCTCTGATCCTGGAGTCGGGAAAAGTGTTCACTCGTGCGCTCCCCGTGTGGCTAACTACTCCGCCTAGGCGAAGTCTTAGCACCGAGTATGGAAAGGAAAGTTCATTGCACTTGTTAATAGACTGGGGGCCAGTAAACCATGACTCAAGCAGCTCCCGGCTCACGCGGTTGTGACCTCCCTCGAGAATTTCGGCCTCGTCCAATTCGAATTTGTGGCCAGATCTTGTCGAATTAGCCGCAACTTGAGAGCTGACGTCATTTGTCCGCACCGCTGCAGCGTGTTCGGTCATTCTCGTTCGGAGCTGTCTTCCAGTTTCTCCGACGTATTTGCTCCGTCCGCAATTGCACCAGATCCGATAAACGACTCTAGACGTTTCTTGCCCTTACACGACTTCTATTTACTTCAGAATATCCTTGTATCAACAACTTTGGCCTCCTTGGCGGCGTGAACCCGTCGCGACGTCTCCGTAGAAGAGTCGTTTGGGTAGTCGCTCGTCGTCCATGCGCACCAGGTGGCCGCTTCAGCGCAGCATATTTATGTGCTGGCGTTTCATGAGCTTCAGGGTCAAATAAAACGTAGGGGTTCAGTGGAAGGATGGTTTATCTTTTTGCCTGAAATCGACAATTTACGTCGCTATCCACCCTTCCGAACACCAATTTAAGCCGTTAGGACCGCACCGGGCGTCAGTGGTTAGGAGTCATTGGATGGCGGGTAAAGCGTCATCTGTGTTTATAGTTTTATAATCAGGTATCTTTTGGTAGGTAACCGATTCGGCGGATCGGTGGTTGACTGTCTCTGGGGCTGTCACTGCCGCATGATTATCGCCTGCTTACACGTCAAACAGGAGAAAATGAGCAATTCGTAATCTGCCCTCGCTTAGGTCGCTGCACTTTCCGCCACCTGCGGCCGCTCCGAGTTACCCCCAACTTCATTATACCGGGCGTCCTATCCTCCCGAGCTATGGCAGACCACATCGGTTACTTGAACCGTAGCATGGCAAATATACGTTTAAAAAAGCAAGGAAGGATAAATTCGTTCGAAGTATGGTCCAATGCGTGTGATAACTCCTGTTCATCTTTCACTTTGACCCACTTGTGAAAAACTCGATGCCTCAGTGGGATTCGAACTCACGACAGCAAGAGGAGGATTGAGTAAATTCGACGCTCTAACTCGCGTCATCCGGTGTAGCCTCATAGCTCAGATGATTAGAGCGTTGGCTGTACTAGAGACTCACCTTGCTGTCATGGGTTCGAATCCCAGTGATGTACCGAGTTTTTCAGAGATGGGTGAAACTAAATTATTTTAAGCCTGCAAAAACACCTTTGAATCTTGTTAATCTGTCAAATCTTCTGGAATCAAGCGTCAGCCGTATGATACTGCAGCATGAAGTGACATGTAATCCTCCGCGGACCTTCTTTGAACCCAACGTATATCTTTTCTCTAAGTATCGAAATCCAACCCCCCCTCCCATCTATCGTGATACCTTGGGCAAGCTCAAAGTTTCCGTACCTCATTGCTCGTTCACATCTTTTGCCGTTATCTTCCAGTTTAAGTAATAATACCTAACTAGTGGATTCGTATATCCTGCTATCACTTCAGCTCTCATATGACTTCTAGAAGGCGGACGTTTCCTTAGGAATACCCTGTTGATGCGTTGCCTGAAGATTGAAAACGTATGAGAGTCGACTGTTTTCTAGTCCGTAAAACTTCCCACCCCCTTGCGCTGGTGAGCGTTGGCTACTTAACCCATATCTTAAAGAACAGGATTTCCAAATCAAACCCCCAACTCACGAGACTTTGCTGTCAGAAGAGAAATAAAATAGGAAGTGAGACCTTTTCTTCTGCTTTTCGCGCTGATTTGATGACGTTGTCCGCTGCCAATAAATGCACTTTTTTGAGGAGACCGAAATTCCCACATTAATTGTTCGTTTAGAAAACGAAGGCCTGTATTTGTCACCCACTTAGAGATACTTTCGTCAGAAATGTTGTCAACTCCAAGAAAAAAATGCCTAACCGCCCACACGAGGACAGCTGAGTATAGCGGTGGTTAGGGAAAAATCTTGGTGCGGAAAAAAGTAAAAACATTAATTTCGGAAGGAGATGCACTTTACAGAATATTTCTCTTCCCGGAAGAACCAGAGTTTCATTCAGCAACATGATTTGTTCCTCAGAACAGCAGAAACATTTATCAATCGAACACTCACGAGATGGATGCACTGACCGAGTAAGAAGAGTACTCCCTCCAGGCAAAAATTTTGTGAGCACCATCTCCGCTGCGCACACACCTAAATTATTTCACGGCTTCCCTCTAACACGTTAGAGTGGTAAGGATTATAGCTGCAAGTCAATTTTTGAATCAATCAATTTGAAATTCATATCCAGGTATAATACTTTTAAAGGCCGTTAATGTAACCTTTTAAATAAGCATGGCTGCACCCTCTAATCCTTTTTCCGCTAGAGGAGGCAAAGGCGCTTGTGTCTGCTAGGGTTTGGGTTATAAGCACCCATCCAGTGAATAGGTGCTTTTAATGCAGATGTCGGCTGAACTTGAGCAAAATATGATGCCTAAGGGCACTAGATGCTAAATTCAGTAAAAATCTCCCAGTATTCAGTCTGCAGGGGCGCGGGCGTGTAAACGTGGTCAGGGCTTCTGCACACAGTCACCAGACACGTAATAGTAATGCTACATTCAAAAGCGCAAGCAACAACATTCACGAAACACACGCCTAACTACTAGAAAATGTCGTCCTATGGAAAGTGCAACGTACTGTCTGACGTTACAAATGGTAATGGAACGCAAATTTGAGTCACTTAGTACACTGCCGTATTTGGACTTTTGAGGTTGAATCCTCCCAGCTACGTGTGTTGACCCACGATGTTAACCCCCGGTTATTAAGAACTACTTGCTCTTACAGACATTTTCAATGTTTTCTGGAAAGGCAGTCGTTTAATACGGAAAGAAAATACATGAAGCTTAATTCTTACATGCAGTTCTTATAGGCACTTCAGCTTTCCCGAGAGTGAAATTTACCAGAGAGCCTTGAGCTTGCATAAGCCGTTCTTTTAAGAATTCAACATCCTAAAGCTTACACTTGCTTATGAAACCTTTACGACATATTGGATATTTTTTATCCAATATGTTATAAGTCTCAAAAGATATGGAATGAGTTTCGAAACTTACAAGTATCCTGGGGATTCTAGCGTTGCATAAGCGGCCATTGTAGAAAGGTCAGCTGGATTACTAGTTCTATTTAAAGCACTAAAATTGCCATAGCGACCACTTACAATACGAGTGCATTTCAATTGGAGTCAATCCACATACAGTGCGTGACCGATCTGATGAAATTTTGACTGAAATTCTGAAATTAGTTTTCGATTAGGAAGGATTACTTGAGTGCGGTTGTAATAATGGTTATCTTCCGACATGGTCCTATACTAATTCGGACTTGGCAGGATGTCAGGTCTTAAATGCACTGCTTTTCATTCTCCTGTGGAAACCGTACTAGGTAAAAGATAACTACCTAAGCAAAACGCATTTTCACACTGATTTTTGATGGTTTTGCATATTTAAATATATTTTTATAAAAAACTTGCGCAAAAGTATGCTTTCTTTCAGTCGTTTGATAGAGAAGCACGCCTACGTCATATTTTATACTTGAAGAAGGAATAAAGTTAGATTTTAAAAACGTCTTCTAATTCCGAATGATTTGGAACCTGAGTAGCCGTTGCATTAGCGCTAAGTGACTTCAGTCTACAGGTGGTATGCGTTCCGCCTAAGGAAAATCACATATTCTTCTATGGCTTTGAAAAGATATCATATAGAGTCCATAAGATTTTGCAGTGGATGCGGACTATGTTGTATATTTAATGATAAGCAATGTAAAAGGCAGGTACGATGCTGTATGGATGGAAATTTCACGATCCTAAATAATCGCATAATTAGAAACTTTTTTAAAAACCGAACTGCATTCCTTCTTTGAGTATAAAATATCAAGTTGACGTGGTTGTCTTTTAAACGACTGAAAGAAAGCATACTTTTGCGCAAGTTTTTTATAAAATATATTTAAATATGCAAAACCATCAAAATTCAATGTGAAAAATGTGTGTTGCTTAAGTATTTATCTTTTACCTAGTACGGTTTCTACAGGAGAATGAAAAGCAATGCATTTAAGACCTGACATAGTGCCAAGTCCGAATTAGTATAGGATCATGTCGGAAGATAATCATTATTACAACCGCACTCAAGTAATCCTTCCTAATCGAAAACTCATTTCAGAATTTCAGCCTAAATTTCATGAGATCGATCACTCGCTGCACGTTTTAGTTAACTGCATAATGAACCCTCTCTCTAATAAAGCCATTTTCTGTAAAAGAGCTACTCATAGGCTATCTGCCGTCGCGCCTTAATTTCCGAAACATGTCCTAGCAAAAGCTCTTTCGGTGACCTTCATGAGCTTCACCTAGTTTTCAACGCTTGCGCCCTTCAACTGAGTCGTTGGTTGCGAGGTTGTATAGGTGGAATTAATGAAATACTTCGGAAACAAAGCAAAGCAGAGCAGTGGTTAGGAACGAGATCAGGAACAACAGATCAGTCATCGAAAACGACGACGTCCACGGCGTGCCCAAGGCTATGGGCTCGGGGGCGATTTTCGCGGCATCTATCGCACCCTCTCCGTCCTCATATACCTTGTTTCGATTGCTAGGCAGGTGAGTGCGTATGCAGTGACTGAAAGGACTAGACGGCTGTCTATGCGTGCAAAACACGTGCAAACCATGACGCTCGCAGCCAGGTATGCGCTGGCAACTCTCTGACACCTAGTTCCCTGTCAGTAGATGCGTCTGCGTTCCCACTGCGCATGGCTGCCCTCCAAACGAGCTGCTTTGGTAGATGCGCTGGCCCAACACGGGGGCCATATCGGATTCTGGTAGGCGTTATCGGATTTGCGCACCATAACATTTCGGGGTGCGGTGGCAGACCTGGTTGCCGAAAGACGTCGCACATACTGGAACCCCTGCCGTCCTCCCCCCAATGTTGTCGTTGTTGCTCAAAAGCCTGGTCTTTTGCTGTGTGGACCAGGGGATGTGCAGTGGAGCGTCTGGGTGCGGGCTCGGCCGTGCAATCCATCTGTGTTATCCCCCACCTCCGGTCTTCTTGACCATGTCTTGACAACGGCTCCAGGTGGGAAATGGGGAAGGGAGAGTGCGATAGGTGCTGTGCAAGTCTTCTATCACTATAATGTAATTCACGCACAAGACACCGTCCCAGCTTTCACCTTGACCTGGTGCACACGGGGTAACCTCATCGGCAAGAACGGTCAAACTGTCGTGTCAAATTTATTTTAGTGACAATGCGCTGATTTGTCCTAAGTGAGGATTCCCCGAGGGCAGCCTCAATCAATCTTTCCTTTCACGTGCACCAGCGCTCTGCTCCATCAGTCTGACTGGGATTGAGCTTCGGCACACTGAACGATGCATTGGGTTAGCCTCCGCTCATGTGTGTCGCTTGTCACATGACCTGACTTCATGAGAATGCAATCGTCACCTATGGCAGATGACCGCATTGGCAGATACCGTGTGTTCTCCGTCACGAAACCCGTAAATAACATCTTTTGGATAAATGCGTCAGTGTCTTAATGGGCGCATCTCCAACCTTAGTGTTTTTATATGTGAGGGTAGAGTGCGGTGCTTTAAGGGATTCATAACTATGCTGTTTTGTCGACGATTTTCATGTATGGAAATATGTCCGAATTAGCCCATGCAATGTCTAAATGTTTTAAAACAGTGTCGACAGATAAGGCCCGTTTGACGGGTGCCACTTTACTGGTCGCAGTGCGATGGATTTGCAGACGACCGATTAGGTGACCACTGGATTCAAAACTGCTACCTCAAGATGCACAGGTTGACCCGAGCCTACACTGGTGGTGGTGGAGGCGACGCCGGTGACGGGATAGGTAAAAGACAAGTGTAAGAAGTATTCACGATGACTTTTCAAGTGGTGGCGATGGTGTTTCGTAGGATGAGAACCGGGTTTTCTTTGTCGACACTACTGTCGATCCGGGGATATCCAACGAGGAGATTGGATGTTGGCGACTTTGTTTCGCGAAACATGAGTTTTGCTGGCCTCGAGTTTCACCTAGGTCCCCATTCGAAGTTGGCTTCTCCAGTTTTCGCATCAAAACGCCATTCTATGCAAGAAGTTCTCCTGTTCCAGGACTGAGTTGTAAGGGGTTGAATGAGATCATCATGGTGTTCCGGCAATGCCTCCTTTGCCCGGCCTGCCTGTTAACACCGGCAACAGCATCGTCGTGAAATAGATAGCTGGAATACATTCCAGTTCATGATGTCGACGGACTCTGTTGGATCAGCGAGTTACTATGGTTACTGGTTCTCATTTCTTCCGACAATATATTATGCTCCGGGTGTGCTGTAAGCGACTAAGTAACTACTGGTGCCCTAAAGACGGACAATCATACTGTTGTGCTGAACAAAACAGGGATCACACTGACTCACAGTATGCGTTCTTAGGGTTTTGCGGCGCTTTCAAGAATCTCTGCTCATAACTATGCACGCATGTGAACTGCGATATACAAAAGAGGACACGATGTTGACCACTGCGGCCGATTTCACTCTGTCCGGAAAGGTCACTCGTTTATGAAAGCGGAAAAAGAGAGTGTGGTTGATCCAGCTCAGATCCAATCCCAAACTCTTCATTTCATACAATGAAGTACTCTTTGAAACGTTCGTGATATGATAAGAGCCGGAAGTATAGAAATAGCCAGCCGACGGGATAGCCGAACTCAGGCAAAAAAGGCTTTTTCTTAATACAGGGATTATGGCATTTTCACTGGCGTGATACGCGGAATGCCTCCGATTGACGTCCGATATTCAAGGACTTGGAAATCAGGTCGCGTATGAAACGCGTAGACGGACCGTCCAGCTTTATGCAACACTGCGCCCAAGCTGATTTTCGACCGTCTTGGCTTTTTCCTTATCAGAGTACAGTGGAAGTGACAATAGCAAATAGGGTAGATGCAGCGACAATCCGCCCTACCACTACAAACAAATTCGTCCAAGTAACGACCGCGCCTGCCTTGTGGACCATCGGTGGAAGTCCTATTATTAGGATGGCACACAGTCAAATATCTTATCAACAATGCTTGTAGAAAAGATTCACAGCAAATGCTGTAGATTGTGTGATGGCACGATGATTGGGCCCTTGAAATCTGGTTGTATATGTTTTTATTTTCACATGTCCTAGAACATTGAAATGAACTTTTAAGTGAAGTGAGGACCGTTTTGACTGTGAATTTCGGTCGAAATTAGCTCAGCCACCGGAGCCATTCCATTAGATACCTGTTACACCCCTCGAAATGTTTCTTCTGGCTAGGGGGACGAACGAGTTCAGTAAGTTTTCTGATGACGTCCGCGCAGACTGCAGATGGTCGACTGAGGACGCAATAGAAAGTTCAGTAAACGGTTCCTCATTCCGCGATTACAACAACAACAGGTTTGCTCGAAATGAGCTAGATGACAACGCAAACCTTCTTGACTAGGGACCGTGACCGCTTTATAAGCGCCATGAAGTTCTTTAGCTTCAGCTCCATCAGCTTATCCCTAGGTTGCATTTTTATTCATGTAGGTCATGTGGATCTGAGTTCGCTAATTGGAGTTTGGCACTCGAGGGATTGGGGATCGGGTCACGTGTAACACACGCGTAGGCTGGTTGTTCAATCTTGTGCAACACTGCACCCAAGCTCACTTTCGGTAGTCTTGGCTTTTTTGTCATCGAAACACGATAGCATGTATGTAAATATCTTGCCGACAATGCTGAGATGAAAGATCCACGGTGATTGTTGCAGATTTGTCTGTTTCGTTTGCTTTAGTATGGGGAAAACAATGGCAGAGTTGTTGTTTTTTAATTTCCTCGGAGATTAACTTCTAACTTGGAGTAGATCAGTTTGTATTAGGGTCTATAGGCGCACACGGAAATTTAATGTTTGAATATTTGGGCCGGAGTCCATCAGCCACAGCGGGATAACCACATACTGTTCACTAACTACTAACAGGCAGTTAGTAGTATATTTTGGGTTCACATGATATCATACTGGCAGCACACGTACTAGGTTAAAGCTGAAAGGAAAGAATCACGGTGAATGTTGTAAATTTCATATTGACCAAACTGTGAAAAAGTCGGCGCCTCGGTATGATTCAGACCCACGACAGTGAAGGAAAGGCTTTAGTACAGCCAGCGATCTAACCACCTGAGCTACGAGGTCCCGCCGGACGACGCGAGTTTAGTCACATTTGGGTCAAGTTAACCGTCCAACCTACTGCAACATCTGGAATCCATCAAATCTGATAAAGTAAGGTGACTGCCCAAGTAGGATTTCCTAAGTGATTCACCTAGAATCCACTAGATGACTCCCAGACTCACGTAGATTTGCCTGTTTCATTTGCGTTAATGTGGCGAAACTATAATTGACTTGTTGTTCTTTAAGTTTCTCGGAAATTTACTGCTAACTTGGAGTAGACCAGTGTAGATAAGGTCTAAAGACGCACACCGAAACTTAATGTATGAATATTTGAGTCGAAGTCCATCAGCCACAGCGAGATGGCCGCATAATATTAATTAACTGCCGACAGGCAGATAGTAGTATATTTTGGCGTTAGAAGATACCATACTAGCAGCACGGGTGCTTGCTAATACTGGTACTAATCCTGGTAATCCTGCTGGATTTGTTCATGTTGTTACATGTCCTGGAACACTGAAATAAGCTTCTGCGTGAAATGAGGACCGTCTTGTCTGTAAATATCGGTCGAAATTGACTCAGCCGCCGGAGCCGTTCTATTGGATACCTGTTACACCACTCGAAATGTTTCCTCTGGATAGGGTGACTAACGAGTTCAGTAAGTTTTCTGATGACAACCGCGCAGATTGCAGATGATCAGCTGAGGACGCAACAAAAAGTTCATTAAACAATTTTCCAATTCGCGAATACACCTACAATATGTTCGCTCGATCTGAGCTGAACAACGACACAGATCCGTTGGGCTAGGAGCCGCGACTGCTACGCAGGCAATTCTTCCCTTCGGCTCGATCAGCGTATCCATTGTCTGTACCAGCCTTCCTAATCGGCCAATTATTTTTCATTAACCTCCACCTCAGTTGACACTGGTGGCGGTATTGAATGGATGTAGTTTTATTTAGGGCTGCTGCTTTTATTCACGTGGCTCATTTGGAGCTGAATTCTCCCGGCCATCTGCCGCTACATTTTGTCCTTGTTGTTGTTAAACCAGTTCAGCAATGGTGTCAATGGCCTTCCACGGTCTCTGCCAATTGGGCTCAAGGTTTGTGCCCATATTGTTGGGGAGTTTCCTGCTGTAATTCGTCATGCCCAATGCGACCACGTGCAGCTTGACAGTGGCTTTCTACGATTGGGTTTTCAGCCCCTTTTGAGACGGAAAGGCGGTGGTCGGTCGAGCATTCAACACCTCGTCCTACCCTTGTCACCGACACGTCACGGTGGTCACGCCTTTTGACGAGCACGCAGTCCATGCACGAGCATGCGCTCCTTTCTGGGTGGGGTACGGTCTGTGTCCACACGGGCCTTGACTTCACCGATGACAATCAAGTTGTCCGCCTTTGGAACAGACGCAAGGTGGGTGTCGTCATTGTGAGGCGTAGGCGGTGACAAATATGAGGGATTTCCCCTGCGGAGTGAGGGCCTCACTCAGATGAGATAGTCGTCGATCACGAGGATGAGAAAAAACGGGCTCCTAATAATTTCACTTCTGATGGGGGGAGGGGGGGAGCGATTCTTCCAGAAAGGATTTTATCCTTGAGGTGGATGTTCCAGAAGAAGGCGAAACCTGGGTTAACTTCAATTAGTTGCCTTTGCTATGAGTAGCGGGTCAAGCTGAGTGCGGTAGTGTTAACATTGCGACGAGCCGGTTATTCGATAACTGAGGCTATCCTCTTCGTTGTTGGATAGAGCGGACATTCTAGATTTACAGATCGAGTGAGGCAACTATATCGAAAGAGGTGTTTAGTGGAACGTGGCTATTTTCTGCATGTATTTGGCAGTCACGAGCCGTGACCACCTTGCGGATGGTAATGATTTCCAGCACTAGTGTAGGGTATGTATTCTAGTCCCTTTCACAGAGCAGCAAGCAGTATTTCACTGAACAGGGACGCTTGAAACTCCCAGTAGGCTGCCGAGTTCCACTGTAAATTATGACGTTCGTCTGTCGAAAAAACAAGAGCGATGTGTCTGAGTCATCTAAAGAGTTTCATGTCGCACTCTTTGAAGATTTTTAGAGATAGTGGTGGAGGTAAATGTGAATGGTAGCATAAAGCGGTTTTATTCACCTGCCACAGTGCGGCTGGTTAATATTTAGCGACTGTGCCAGATTCAAATACATAGCTTAGTCATATGAATGCACCTCAACTAGCTAGCCGCATATGCTTTGATCCGCCAGTCGAGGAGGTTACTCGACTGTGACAGTTGCACAGGGCACAGCTTGGATCTAGAAATGGGAGTCGGCTTACTGGTTTGGCGTCAAAGCTGCACCTGTCGCCTGACATGCCTTGTCCTGCCACAAATGTTATAACTCGATATGAAGCCTACAAAATGAACTACAAGAACTATTCACTGATGTCACGAAGTCGCAAAACCTTTGTATTTCGTCAAATATATTGTAATTTTTCAGTCCCAGTAATGCAGATAGCCTGCGGATGACTTCAGATTACACATTTTTATAAAGTTTCCGAGATGATCATTCGAAGGAAAAGTTCTACTTGCTCCGACGAATTAAGTGGACAGTGAAAATTTCGTGTGCTTATTTCTCCTGTCCATCGTCTCGGGCGCAATATGGAAAACTAATATGCGACGTCTTAATCGCATCTGTTCTCAAGCACTGAGAGTAACGGTAGGATGTAGGACCCCAAGAAGATGGCAACTACAATAATATACCTAAAATTCAGTGTGACTGTAAACATCACTTATTTAAAAGTAGATGAAGGCACGATCACTGGGACAGTAGATTCCATTGGCCTTAACTTTCGAATTCGAATCGGAGTTCATTATCAGAGACAGCTGGAGTGCAGCAAAGTGTGAACACTTATATCGTTGTTCCATGCGGGGGGAGGACTACGTCTGTGGCTAGGTCTGGTTTGTGCCGCCTGGTCCACAATGGTCCGCCGGCGTTGTGACGTTGTTTGTACTTCGCGGCGATGTGAGCTGCGCCACCTGGCTGCGTTGACGGAGTGCGTGATAACACGCAAGCAAATCAATGTGTCTATTGATAGAATTATTGTCCGACACCCACGCCCCCAACAGTTCTCGCCACGTCTTGTTGCCGGCTTGCGCCAATAACCACGTGTTGCCGAAGTCGAACTCATAACCTTCCTCCAGCGTGTGAGTGACGACTTGAGATAGTGGGTCGCTTCTTCGAACGGCCGGTTTAGGCTCAAGTATTCGTGAGTTGAGACGTCGTCCTGTTTGGCCTATGTAGTGGCAAGGACAGTTTTGGCACGGGATTTAATAGACCACGCCCGACTGTTCACCTGCATCAAGCCGGTTCTTCATTTTCATGATCCTGCTACGCATGGTAGTCGTCGAATGATGAGCGATGCTCACGCTTAGCTCTGGCGCAATGCGTTCTGTGACCTCGGACACATTCTTTATGTACGGTAGGGAGTGCCAAAGTGTTGATGTCTCTCTTCCGTTTGTCCATCGTGGGTGCGTGCGTATGCAGCGACTGATGAAACTATTTGGGTGACTGTTCTTTGTTAATTGGTTCCGGAGATGCCGTAGTTCTTGCATCCTTCCTTCAGGCTCGCTATAGTGCGTTTTTACCCGGTTGTGGACCAGGCGGCACAAACCAGATATAGCCACGGACGTTGTCTCCCCGTATGGAACAACGATATAGATGTTCACACGTTGCTGCACTCTAGCTGTCTCTGATGATGAACTTCAGTTCGAGTTCGGAAGCTAAGGCCAATGAATCTACTGTCCCAGTGATCGTGCCTTCATCTTCTTTTAAACAACAACCTGGGATACGCATATTCTCTTCCATTCGTGACATCACTTATTATTAATCGTTCCCACTGTTTGGAATTTCCTCCCCTTTCTGCCTAGGTGTAAACTTACTAGACAGGCTTTATTTAATGTCTGTCGGTTTTTGGAAATTGCTTTCTGTTTATTCTTCAGTTATCGCGTTCACTTTCTTTGTCAAATGGCAGCGCACGATAAGAATTTCGACAGAAATTTATCTACTTTTTGTTTCTTCTTGCTCTCTGCCCTGTGCTGCCCCACCCGTAAAGTCCCCCATTACCACCATTCAATGCAACGACACGGTCCACAGGCTAGCTCAAGTTAGTTGGGGGTTCTATACCCTACCGTTGCTTCGTCGAAATCTCTTTGTCGACTGCTGACACAGTCTTGCTGTGATGAAATTCATAGAATATTCAGTAGACAACGTAATACCCCTAGTATGTTTTTTGCCATGTGTTTGTGATAAAACCTCCAGAAGTAAGTAAAACCGCACTTTGAACTCTAATGCCACAGAATCCGATGACTGTCATATAATTTTTCTGAACGTTAAGTACCCAAGAAACAGTATTCAGATCTTTACAATTTGAAAAACAACACCACTATTAGACACTACAACTGAAGCTGGTGGTCTTCGAAAAACCCAAGCCAAATTCAAAACATCCTGTCCGCATATATTACTCTCAAGTTCAGCCAATAAGCTTGATCGTTTCGCTCTGTCGTAGGCGAGTGATTCTTCTTATTCTCCGCCGCCTAAATAATGTTTGGTGAGAAAGCCAAACCGAGTTCTTTGCTCATATACCTGTGTCAGTACATATTGTGGTTGGCCTATGCCAAGAAATATCCGCCGAACTTCTGAAACATGTTTTTAAGTAGAACTGATTACACAGGTGGGATTATAATAGGGGTTATGGTGCATCATTATCTCAGAGAAATTCCGGTCACGCAAGGATGCCGGTTTTTAATGAGATTTTTCCGACCGCTTGCAAAAACCCCATTTGTTAAAAGCATGATACAAGTAGTATGAATTTTTCCATTGATTGGCGATACCCTCATGAATTTAAATATATTTTTTAAAAATCTCCAGAATACATTATTTTGTGTACTTGGCTGATAGAACGTTGTGTTTTCTTTGACTTTTAACCTTGGGGAAATAGCGCCTTTAGGATTAGAAACTTTTTAATTTCCGACTAATTTTGAACATGACCGATAGTCGCATCTGCGCCTAGTGCTCCCAAACTACATGCTGTATACTTTCCGTGTAAGGATAATCATACATTCGTCTATGATGTCATATAAGGCTCATAATACTTTTTCATGAATGGGAACTATGTTCTGTCCTTCATGGACATTATTAAGAAATGGACAGAAACGATGCTGTATGAATGGATGTACCTCGGTTATAAAACATTTCACAATTATAAGCTTTCTTAAAACCAAAAGAGGCCCATCTTTTAAGCATACTACTTGAAAAAGATGCAGCATTCTATAGACTGTGTACAAGAAAGAATATACCGTGATGATTTCAATAATATATATTGGAATTTATAAAGGTATCGAAGGTCGATGGAAAAAATCCATGCTGCCTAAACAGTCATTTTATCCCAAGTGCGGCTTTTTCAGATAGTTAAATAGAGGCTCATTCAAATGCCCCATCCGGTCATGACTGAAATATCCTGTTTTGAGTTCATCAGTACTACAACCCCGCTTAACTAACCTTTGTTAATTAAGAACACATTTCATAATTTTGGTTAACAGTTCCTGACACAGACCAGCTGCTGTTCGTTTCGATATGGTTTGCGATCTTCCCAATAAGGACATAGTTTTGTCGTAAGCGCCCCTTAACTCTGTAAATCCGATCTGGCGAAAAGAACCGGCGTCGAGTCCGTTTTGTGTAATTCTTTTAGTAGACAACTTCGTCCCGAACTTCACATTAAGAACTTGAGAAATTGCAGTTGGATAGTTCATGAGGCTGGCGCTGAGATATACGTAAAATGCCGCATCCGCATATCATTTCGCCTTGGTTTAATATTTCAGATGTCTCTCAGTAGGAACGTGAGTTTTTTGAAATCAACATATTTTTCCTTCCTTAGAAGCAGTTACTTTTGGAAAAGAAAGTAATTTGTCGTATGTAGAAGATAAAATTATGCACCACTTAAGTATTTTTGTATTAAAAGTACGCCCAAAACGGATCTCACTTAAACCCGAACGGTTATAGACTCCGGAGGTTTCAAGCTGGATCTCGTGATCTGATTTGCGGAAACTATGCTGACGTGGAAATATCAAGGTTGACTATTAGTGATGCAATCTCGAGGAAACACTTTGCAGGGACGTTGTTTAGATCGTGGTCATGTGTTTGTTGCCGTTGCTGAAAAAACTTTCCGAAAAAAAGTACTTGCCAAATATAAAAAAGACCTTCGCTATTTTTGGATTTTATGGCCGCAATGTAAGTACTAGATTTGAGAAGAAAGATAAGCACAAAATCCAATGGTATTTTGGGTCAAGGAGTTTCTCCAGCAGAAACCAGAACACTGAAATGACCCTTTAGGGCCTAGATGCAAGCCCTTCTTAATTATATCCAGACTCCGGTTTGTACTTTAAGCCACTGTCAGCTAAGGTGGTGTTTAATTAAGTACGACAACTAGACATTCGCACAAACAAACAACATCTGAGTAGACCAGACAAAGGCACACGAAACACTCAAATTCTCACAGTTGGCGCACTTTACTAATTCACCTTTTCGATGCTCTTGAAAAGAAGTCTAATTGAAATGGTCGTCTTTCGAAAATACGCAGTGTGTACTTACGTTAATCAAACCTGGCTGGAGGGTTGGTAATTTCAAAGTCCATTAGGTCCTCTGACGAAGTCAATGCTGACTGTTTTTCCATCTCAAGGAATGATTTGCTCAATGACCTTTTGCTGTTTCATGTCTGACACTTTAACCGCTTGTTAATGAGTACAGCTACTTCCGTTACTTCCCACCTGACTGATCTTTTTGCTAACTGTCCAAACTCGACCATATTGGTTGAAAAGCTATCTTGTCGCGTAGTTTGATAAATACTTGATTATTCTGAGGCGGCAGTTTGATGTGTAGTGCGGTTTTTGAACAATTCGAAGAAAACGTGTCTTACAAACAGTCGACCCAGTGCAACACTTCCTCTTAAAGGACCATGTAAGAGATCCGAAAAAGGAGTCACCAACGCGCCTTCGTCGCCGTTAACGATGCTGTAAAATTCTACCTATTTCTCCATATTCACGTAGAGGCGCAGATACTAAAAGCCATTTCCACGTTAATTGTAGTAAACAGTTTTCTGCGTACTTGATATGCAACCTAGTAATAGGCCCCTGTACCCGCAAACCACCTATGTATGCGTTTTGTGAATGGAAGGATTTATGTAAAAATATTTTTTGACTAGAATTGTGTGCATTCCAAGGTTTTGAGATGTAGAACGAACACTAATCCCAGCCATCTCTTCCTGAATTTAGCTTATACATAACTACAAGGCGGCAAAATTTGAAGGAAAGAAGAGTGGCTTTAAAGTCATTCACATTGCGGCTCTCTTTTCGGCCCATGGTATCCTTCAAGAAGTTCTCAAAACTCTTCCGCCCGAGGTGCACAGAGCTCAGACGTCAGTAAGTTTCCAAAGACTTAATTATTTTTCTTCAATTTGAATACAATAAAGCATCTAGAGCTGGAAGTGATTCCTACCAAGGTATATGGCTTTCGAAAACGCCGAGTTTGTGACACGTAGCATAATGTGTTGATGAACATGTTTAACGGTGTTATCGAAGAAGAATTTTCGTTGTCGACATGGGTGTCAGTTAATATAATGGACAGTAAAGAACCAATAAGTTCTGTACTAAGGCAATCCACTAGTGAACAGTTGGTTTGTCTTCAGCAATCCTTCATTAGATCAGCAGTCACTACTTTTAATAACACGAAAATATATCTGGACCTCGAATATTTACTCATATATACATACATATAGGCAAGATGTTATTACCGACAAAGGCCAGGGAGACTGGAATAGCCATTTCTGGCTTATTAGCCGTCGTCAGTCAGTAAGACCCAACTCCGAAGTGTGGAACACCCGAGGTTCGAACTCGCGACCTGTTAGTTAGAAGTCCACGCCTCTAACCACATATATATGTATATATTATTTATATGTTTGTAAATACAACGCTCGACAATCAAAGAACGCAAGATCAGGGCTGAGGAACTGCGAAACCTGGGTTTGGTTAAGGTTGGCCTGGTATGAACTTGCTGCTCACCTCGACGGCCCCGGATCCCAATTTATGACAAAGGGCGGAAGGAAAAAAGTGTACCGACGTAAATGAGAAAGCGTATGTAGCGTGGTAAAAGAAAGATACGGGAATGTCTGAGGTCGGACTGAAAACGAACCAATTAAATGGTGTCCTTGAAAGGTTAGTCTGTTGGCCGGATTCCTAACCAATCTGACTGATAGGGTAAACCTCCAATTCTGTTGGCAGCTAATGCAACATCAACACGTGCCCGACTTGTGGGCGGACCGGTAGGATGGCGTGGGGGCAAATTGGTTGGGCCGACTCCCCCTTTGAATTAAATGAACGCTTTGAGTCTCGGATTCGCTCTCAATGGTGGCAATTGCTTTCGTGTTCGGCACGATCGTCTAAGCGGCCGAGTAGATTTTCTTGATACTAGAAGTGTGGTTTCTTGCCTTGGTTTTGGGCAAATCGAATATGTCCAGTTGTAGTTCCAATGGGCCTGGATTTGGTCTGTCAGCCGATTGGAGTGGCGCACACAAATGTATGATCCCACCATAATCTCTCAGACGCAGTCACCATGTTTTCGGTGAGCGCGTCCAACCGTCCGTTTTTCCTCATTGCCCTGTAGTCCTTTGAGAGCACCCTTTCACCTTTGCCCCTTGGCGTCGGTTGAATTGCCCTCCCATCGGCATGGCGCGGGCCCATGCAGAGTAGTTTACTGGCTAGAGAACAGCGCTTCACTAAATACGCCTAGGTCCTTGGTCGATTCCTACGAGTGCAACATGTGGTACTGATCGGTTTGGTCGGAAGATAGATCTTGCATTGGACCGATGACAAAGACCGACTTCCACCTTGGTTCACCAACCAAGATCGTCCTGAAAAACGGAGGCGAATTTCTCCCGTTAAGTGGATGTCGGATTTGCGGTCAGCTAATTCTATGTGACGGGACTCTGCCAAAATAATCCCTTGCTATTGCAAACAAGGTTAAGTGGCACTTCCGAAAAAAAATTGAGTTTGTCAATACAGTCGAGGCCAAATAGGTCAAGGTTCGGAGGGTTGCTTAGGTGCCATGCTTACTTGAATTGCCTGCGACCGAATTAAACGTCACGCTTAAGCTCACTAATGAGTCAGAGAATCCCTACAAAAGCATTCAGCATAGGTTTCTTCAATGTTACCTTCTGATGCTCTCCAATCATGTACAAAATACGCCTGGAGATGGGAATGATGTCTGTATCTGCGTCTAAGTGGAGGCGTATTGGCGCGTTATGGATGATAACTGTAGAGTACTTTCTTCATGCCTCAAACTCTGTTTTAAAGCGTGGCTAGAATGGAACTCGACTGTACAGGACCGACTGGGCAATGAACTCTCGGCTCAATCGGTAGGATACTGGACTTCAAAACGCTAAATAACCTCAGGCGCTGCAAAACCTGGGTTTGTGTAAGGCTGGCTGACGACGGCTAATAGATCATAAATAACCATCCTGGCCTCCCTTGTCTTTGTCGGTTATCTCCTTCTGCCCCTACGATTGGTTGATGTGCGACTATCGGCAGACTTGGGATCGAACCACAAAGCGGAACGGGACGTATAGGTCCCGTATCAGGATTTGTGGACGCACGTCCAACCTGTACAGTGAGTGATCGATCTCATTAAATGTTGACGGAACTTCTGAAATGCGTGTTCTATTACGGTGGATTACTTAGGCGCGGTTGTAATGCTGATTATCTTGCGGTATAATCCTATAATATTTCGGACCCGTAGAAACCATCGTCGGTCAAAAGTGGCCACTTAAGTAGCATGCATTTTTCTCATTGATTTTCGATGGTTTCACATGTTCAAATATATTTTATAGAAAACTCGAGCAAATTATGCTTTTGTCAGTCGTTTGATAGACAATCACGTCAAATGTAGACTTTTTAATCAAAGTAAGAGAATAATTAGGTGTTAGAAAAGCTTCTCATCATGAGATTTCTTAAGACCGCGCAAAGCATATCCATATAGCATCGTACCTGTCCGTTTACCACTGTTCCTCATGAAATGTACAAAATAATCGGCATACATTGCAAAATTTTATGGACTTCATATGATATCTTTTTAAAGGCGTAGAAGACTATGTGATTTTCGTTATGCGAAGCGCATGCACCTTGTAGACTAAAATCACTAAGCGCCAGTGAAACGACTGATCAGGCTCCAAGTTATTCAGCAAATAGAATACTTTTTTAAAACCTAATTTTAATCCTACTTTGAGTAAAAAATTTATAAAGATGACGTGATTGTCTATCAAATGACTGACAAAAGCATATTTTTGCCGCGGTTTCTATAAAATATATTTTAATTTGCAAGACCATCGAAAATAAATGAGAAAAATGCATGCCACTTATGCAGTCACATTTTACCGAGGACTGTTTTTGCGGGAATCTGAAAAGCAGTGTATTCAAAATCTGACATTCTGTCGAGTCCGAAATGTTATAGGATTATGCCGCAAGATAATCAGTATCACAACCGCGACCAAGTAATCCTGCATAATCGAAAACGCATTCCATCATTTCAGCCAACATTTCATGAGATTAGGTCACTCACTGTATGCTCATGCTTTATTCCCCGTATCATGCCTACCTCAAAGTGCTTAAAAGGGTTTGGGGGCCTAATTATGCCTTTTCGAATAGCCGAATTCTTCGCTTAAAACAAAAGTCGGTTGGATACCAGTGTCGCAACACTCCGTTACTGATGCTAGTATTATTGCAGTTAGTTACCCATACTGTGAGCGTTGGTAGAGTAGCATTGGCAGCCGTGGTGGCGGTGGTAGTAGTAGTACTAATAGTAGGATTATTAGTAGTATTCGCCGTATCAGTGGTGGTAGACGGGGGAAAAAGTTTTCTTCAGTGTTGCGACACTGTATTCCCGCCAGTGGTAGTAATATTAGTAGTAACAGCGGTAGTAGTGGTAGTAGTAGCAGTAGTAGTGGTGGTGGTGGTAGTAGTAGTAGTATTAGTGGTAGTAGTAGTAGTCCGCCCGTAAGACAGGCTGGTGGGGGAATAGACAATTCTAAGTGTTGCGACACTGTATTCCCGCCCAAAAATCCACTGCTTTCACCAAATGGTTGTCAGAGATGTCATTTTTATGTGACGAGATAGGGATTCAAAATCATACGCCTATTTCCCTCAAATACGCTGAACTAAAGAACACAAAGCAACGCTAGGACTTGGTGAATAAAGAAAATCGAGTGATGCAGTTTGCCAGTTTAGCTGTAAGCGAATGCACTCCACTATTTTTCCCTTACAGGATTCTCTGACTGCTATTCACATTTCTGCAGCACTTGGAGATTACCTTGCTCTCAGAATGCTTATTGAGAATAACGTCCCGGTGACGCACGCAGACTCGGTGAGTTCGTATGAATTGAATTGGAATGAAAGAAATCAGAAATGCCAATTACTTAAATGTAAGGTAGTTAATAAAACTTCGGATGTTTGCGAAATCCTGAAATTGCACGTGATCTGTTGAACAAAACCCCTCTTGTTTACAGTGAACATGACAGTTTTCACGTCAAAAACGACTAGCAGGCCGTATAAGGTAAAAACCCCAAGAGACGCTGAAACGGTTGTTCGAACTGGTCCCGTTGTTAGGCATTTTGAGAGTTCGTCGTTTGAAGTAACCGTCACGTGCCGTCCGCTAAGAAGATCCTCTGTCCAAATCGTGAAGGCGCGTTGCACTCATCGGTTTCCGCCTGCCAGATTTCTGACCCTAAATGTAGATACTCTCATAATCGCTTGTTTCTTTCCGGTCGTAGTGGAGTGAATTGAGAGAGAGGGAGGAAATGAGGGCATAACCTTTTTTTCAACCAATGAAAATTTTCAGCGTAAAATTAATAATCCGAAAAAAAGCAAAACAGCTGGCTCTGGAGTTGCACCACTAAATAAAGATTTCAACTAATGATAATGAAGAAAAATAGTTTGGTTCCTGTATCAAAGTAAAAAGGTGTCTGTGGAGGAATTGGGAGGGGGATTGCCGATTAATTTGAAAAACTTGCCCGGAGCGTCGATTTCTTTGATTTATAAAGAAAGCGGCAAATAGTGCTTTGGGAAGAATTGAAATGTACACTGTCTAAAGAATAATAGGTGACGCGGAGTAAGTTATCTTTAGAAGACCAAATTGTAGCAGAAAGAACGGCCTGGAGGAGGGGACTGAAGTCAGGTGCTTTCCTTTGAAAGGGAAGCCGACACATGCTACAGATCTTGCTTACGTAAAGAGTTTTCCGTTTCCCACAAAGGTATGACCAACAACGAGATCTCAAGCTATATACCACTACGGACTCATTTACCATAGAGAACTGGTAGTGTCTAAGAGCCCAGAAATGTGTTTCGCTGTTCTGGCACCGTTTCATGACTTATCTTCGAGGGTCTGACTTATCAGATGATCCCCTAAGGTTTCCTATTTAATTATCGATACTTTCTTCAGCTTTCGATACCAAGATTTTTAACTTCTACAGAAATTAATGGGTCAAATTTATGGGCACAAATTGCTCATTTGCTAATCCGTCGTCGACGTTTGGGAAGGGCAGCCTGTGTTTTGTGAAGCCTTGATGATAAAAGAATACGAAGTTTCCGCAAGGCGCCCTGAGCAAAAGTAAACTCTAATGTCAAAAGAAGAGTGGGCGTTCACCGGGAGGGGTTTATTTGAGATCCGACGTTTCGGGTAGTTTACTCGTCTACCCATCTTCAGGGACTGAGAGGTCCTGTGCACAGCACTCCTTATTATGGCGCCCTTTGTCCAATGCGTGATCCGCCAATGCCGCCTGTGTGGCTGCATCCAACCCGCATGTCACCGTTACCTGAATCGCCCCCGTCGGCCGCGGTGATGACTGACGGCCCCGATTGTCCGGCGACGTGACTGTCCCCCGCTAAGAAGGTTCGTAAAGTCAGATAAGGGGGAGGCAAATTAATGTGGCGGTTGACAGAGCGGTCGGTGGACATCCAGGCTTCTTGCACTTGCCTTGCTGTGTGGTCGCCGCCCCGGCCCACAATCTCAACGGCGTCAAAGTTGAAGATGTGTCCCATTTGCGCGGCATGGGTTGCTACCTCGGACTTTGGGTCCAACCTTCGCACGGCCAACGTATGCTCGTGCATTCGCGTTTGCAGCCGTCGGCCGGTTTCCCCAACGTAGTCGCAACTTCCGCAGCTGCATTGGAGTCGGTAGACAACGGCCGACATCTCCTGCTTAGGGATCGGATCTTTCGGCCGCATCACTTGCCGGCGGATTGTTGAGTCAGGCCTGTGGGCAACACCTATTCCGAGTGGCGCGAGTGATCGAGCCACGACTTCGGAGACCCCTTTAATGTACGGAATGCTCCGCCACGAGTTTGGCTGACTGTGCTCCTCGTTCCGTTTCTTTGGCTGCCTCCGGCTTCGTTCAATGAATGCCCGTGGATAGCCATTGGCTCTGAAAAGTTCTCGGAGGAGCTTTATCTCATTCAGTTTGGCGGCTGGCGTGCTGCAATGAGTTTCTACCCGTCGGTACAGCGTGCGGACACAGCTTCGTTTGTGTTGTGGCGGGTGGTTGCTGTTGTAGCTGAGAATTTGCAGCGTGTTCGTCGGTTTTCTGTAGACCGACGTCGCTAGTTCNTTGTGAGCCTGCAGTTAGGAATCTTAGCTTCTGAAATAGCCAGCTTGCAAGCCCGTATGTGGGTGTGCCTCGGAGCGAGACGATAGGACGGAGGGGAACATCTGGCTTGTGTACTTTTGGGAGACCATAGAATCTCGCCATAGCGGTTTCTGCGGGCTTTGCCATATACCAGTCTTTGACGGTGATGACCTTGTCCTTTTTTAGTCGAGCCAGAGTTCTGTTAACCTTTGCCACTAGGGACTTTTGACTGGCGGCGTCGCTGACTTTGTAGGACTCTCGATCGTTGAGGAGCAGGAGGGCTTTGCGTCGGTAGTCCACCTTGTCGAGGATGACGGTTGACCGGCCTTTGTCAGCAGGTAGAATAACTATTTCGGTGTCCGCTTTCAGCTCCCTTAGGGCCTTTTGTTCATCTCTTAGCAGGGCATGGGTTTTCCGGTGCGACATGAGAAGTAAAGAGACTTGATGTCGAAGGAGGTCCTTTACCTCGTCTGTGGCGCCGGTTTGACGAAGCACTGATTCGAAAGAAGCAATGAAGGTGACCGGGTCGGCGTCAGTTGTGTTAAAACCAGATCCACGTTGTAGAACTTTTGTTTGGGTCACAGTAAGTTGTTTTGACGAGAGGTTATGTACTATCGTTTGTTCGGTTTCCTGCTCTTGTGCGGTCTGCAGTGTCATGAACTTTATCGATAAATCCGCATCTCTGTTAGCACGTCTCTTTCGTCCCAGTGCTAGTAATGTGTTCTCCAATGAGGCGGCAGTCGATTCCCCACACCGGCGTGTAACAAGCATCCGGTAGTTTTCAGCACTGTGTGCGTATTTCTTAAGTCGCAGGTGACAATCTTGTATGAGTACCCTTGTCATTCGCCGACTATGGCGGAACACCGTTTGTTTAGCCAATTCCGTGTTGACTGGAGGCTTGTAGGAGAGGCATTTTGGCATAACATAGTTGGCAAGGCATCTGTGAAGGAAATGGAGCTGTGCATAGGTCGAGGCCTGTCGGAGGACAGTTTTTTCCCAACGACGAGCCAGTTGAAGCGCTTCGCGCCCGTAATTCACATCAATAGTAGTGAAAATCCGATTCCCAGGTGGCATATCAAAAGAAGAGTGGGTGTTATAACTTGACTGGCAATAAATTACGTGACGAGATGAGCCTTAATGCCATTGTTCTTACAAAATTCAAGCAGAATGATATTTAACTATCCATATCTGAAATTATTTGTTCAGACGTAGTCCGCTATTGAGAAGTAATCACTTATGAGGCGCATTCTTGTTTATCGTAAACTACTACAGTACATCTGTGTGGGATAGGACTAATGAGCCAGTCATAAAAACAAAGCAGATTTTACCGGTCGCAGAAGTGACTTCAAAAGGAATATAAAAACGAAAGTTTCCAGCAGTTTTCCTGGCAGTATAATCGGATTTATACTGCCATCGAAAAGGTATACACTACTTACACAGTGAGTTTTTCGTAAATGCGTGGAGGCGTACAGTGAGTGACCGATATCATGGAATGTTATCTGAAATTCTGAAATGCGTTTTCGATTAGGAAGGAGTACTCAAGCGCGGTTGTAATACTGATTATCTTGCGGCATAATCCTATAATGTTTCGGACTCGACAGGATGTCAGCTTGTGAATACACCGCTTTTCAGACTCCCGTAGAAAACGCCCTCGGTAAAATGTGTCTACTTAAGCAGCATGCAAATTTTTCATTGGTTTTCGATGGTCGAAAAAAAGCATATTTTTGCTCGCGGTTTCTATAAAATATATTTTAATTTTCAAGATTATCGAAAATCAATGAGAAAAATGCATGCTACTTAAGTAGCCACTTTCTACCGAGGCCGATTTCTACGGGAGTCTGATAAGCAGTGCATTAGGAAGCCGACATCTTATCATGTCCGAAATATTATTGGAATATGCCGCAAGTTGGCCAGTACAACCGAGCTTAACTAATCCTTCCTAATCGCAAACGCATTTCAGAATTTCAGTCGACATTTCATGAGATCGGTCACTCACTGTATTTGGCAATAAAACTGAAATCTCCTGAGTTTTGGCGCCAAATGTGCAAAATTTCTGGTTGGTCAAGTGTTGTGCGCTTTACGTTGAAGCCTAAAGGGAAAAACCAAGTCACCTGACCCCTGCTTGCGTCGCTGAAGTTGTGTTGTAAGGGCAGGTCTGATCCCGCACATGCATTTCTGACGTGGCTCAGAGAACTCCAGGGTCTTCTCCTATTCTGCCATGACGGAACAGAATGCCGATCACAATGGCATCATGTATAAACCACTTCAACAGACAGTTTGGCCGTCGTTGCCGATGATATCCACCGTGTGCCCCGCGCCAGGGAGCGTGCAATGACGGTGAAGTGCGTGTGAATTAGTTTATGGTGATGGCGGACTTTCGCTGCATCTACCGTACCCCCTTTCTTCCCACGCTCCTGGGACCGACGTCAAGAGCACCTGGTCAGGGTCGTGCGCAAAGGCTGACAGAACCAAGCTCCCGTCTACGCGTGCCACACCCACGACCGGTCTTTGTACGATTTTCGCAGAAACAAGGAAGCGGCGGTCACATTCCGAAGGAATCATTGTAGCCCGACTCTCCGTCCTGAGAAGATCGGTGATTCATCCGATCAGTTTGCGGACTTCACTGCATCGTGACAGTTTAAAAGCGCGCAGACTGTTTACAGTGAGTATTATGCGCTGATTACCGAGGGGACCGAGCTAATAGAGCTGACCTCACTCTCGTCTCCCATGCACTAGTCGAGGGCCTGAATCGGTCAATAGACTGAAGATGAGTTTTGGCGCGGCGGCCGACAGCGCTGGAAGGCGTCCGCATGCGCGTGCCATTCGATCTAACAACGTCAGAAAACATTAGGATTTAGCCCAAAGGGGATCGGCGGCATGGATCTCACATGCCTGAGAGTGCCACAGAGGTCAGATAATGAGGGAATCATCGAACCTGATTCCCAATACATCAGCCCATTTCTCACAAACACTCACAGGTCTCATTGCGAGGACTGACTTATACCTGTTTTTAAAGACATGATACCAAGCATACCGACTGAATTTCCTCCCCATGACCTGGGTAGATTAGTGAGGGCAACTCCCACATGACTTTACGTATACCGAAGCCCAACTGACAGAGATGAGCCCATTAGCTCAGGCAGGTGGAACGTTGAACCTAAATGTACGAAGACTCACTGGGTCCGAGTTAAAATCCAGGGTGCGCCATCAGTCGTTGTTTAAAGTAGAACTGACCAATGGTGGTAAACAAGCCAGAACTAGTCGCGCAGCATTCTAAATAATGGCCATTCAATAAGTATTGTATCGACGAAACAGTTAGGAAAATATCGGCACACAGGTCGAGGACCACAGTGTCATGAGCAAAAGACGAGCTCATGTCCAGGCAGTGACCGCCCTAAGTAGTTCTCAAAAGTATTTTTGTTCAGGGCTTTAAAGTTTCATGTTGATCAATTTTTAGAAAGGACGAACAGCCCTGCACTACGCAGCTCAGACAAATATCGAGTCCATGATCGTCATTCTCGCGGAATCCAATGCTCTCATAAACTACGAAGACCAGGTAAACTTCTGCATTTATTGTCACTACTAATTTACAAATGAATTTTTTTAAAGTTTGGCCTTTTTACATCGGAACCATGTATTTGTCAAAAACCTAGACATTCTTTACACTCACACTCTACAGCTTTATGTGGGATCCCGAGAAATGGCTCCAGTGATTTCAGTGATATGGACTATGAACATACCGTATTAAATATCGACTTTAATATGTCCTGCTTTAATTGAGCAGTTTTCAAAAAAGTTCGTTGGGAATGGCCTGTTTTTCGGCAATGGTTGATCGAGCCAATGAATTTACATGGCGTAGTCGGATTTGACTCCATGATCACGTAAATGGCAGTCAGGACATCCAGAGATACTTTACTAAATAAGTGACCCAACGGTACAATCCGAAAAATAATTCTTTGAAAGAAGATCCGATTGTTTGATTTGCCGAAAATTCACAAGGAATGCTTCAGATACAACCGATTTTAGTCCTGAAGAACTCCGTCTATGCTGCAAAAACAAAATTCTTGATAGTGAAATTGAGGCCGATCCACAGGACCAAACGTTAAAAAGTTTCCGGCTGACATGCGATTGAGCAATAATTCAGCATCAATGACAGCTTTCCGCATGGCCATTGCAGCCCACTCTTACCAAAATCGTGGGTTTTAGTTGCTAGTTCATCGAAAAAAGCAAATAAAGACAGAGATCACTAAAGTTATCGTCACTACGGTATAGCCTCATTATGCAGTCCCAATATAGCAGTCATCTCCACAGACAAGTAGACAGTGTTGCCATGGCCACGGCGTTCAACGGAGAACCTGGGAAGGAGTTTGAGGATTAATTCAGAACCTACCGGCTATGTCGACACAAATGCCGGGTCGTAGAGGGGACATCTGCTCCGGGTTCATTGACTAAATCGCTAAATTAAACCAACCCGTCGATAGCCCGCTTACATGAAATCGATAAGACAGGGTATCCAATGCTACAGGCCAATGAACCGTCCACCAAAGAAGAACCTCACTGACAAAATGAATGAGCGGGATGCGACATGATTCGCTGCCTTACCAACGGGGCTAGATAGCGTGATAGTCTCTGGCCACTGAAAGGCGATTGGAAAACATCTGAAAATTTGCCGACTAGAACGGTTGCTCATACAAACTTATTCTCAAGAACAGAGTTCAACCGCCCAACAAGTCAGCTGAAATTGCTGCAGAACAAAGAACCGTCTTCGATAGATTAACATTTCGGGACGACATTATGTGTAACTCAGGGGCTATTTCTCGAGGTTTCCAGCTGATGGCATGAATCTATTATTCTCAACTAGCCCAGATATGCCGATTAATCATACAAAGAGGCTGCTTTCCCCGGAGCATACACCTCTTCATCTGTCCTGCGAAGCAGACCGGACTGGTGTAACCAGTTAGCGTTTGTGCAAATGTTAAAAAAAAACGGTAAGATCCTATTTCGTAGCCGCACCTGTTAGGGATTAGGGCTAGGGTTAGAACCTAGGGATTGGGGTTAGGTGTTAGTGATAGGGGCCTGGGGTTAGAGGTTGGGGGTTAGAGGTCAGGGCTAGAAGTTAGGGGTTAGGGTTATGGTTGGTGGTTAGTGCTAGGAGTAAGAGTTAGGGTTTGTGGTTAGGTTGTTAAATTTCCTATTGCCACCGGTCCTGTAGGACATGCGGCTGAGACTTGGCTAAAGCAGGTGCGGCTACGAAATAAGATCCGACCGAACAAACATATGCCGGTGTAATCTTAGAAAGGAGACGAGATCTGGAAGTCGCCCCATCATTACATATAAAGTGGACACTGGTTATAGTCTGAATATCAGGGAAAAGTTGTAGGTGGCCCACCGGCTCCAGGAGTTCCTACTAAAGCGTTTACTAACAGCGGTAGGAGTGGCAGCAATCAAGCTACGCAAGTTGCTCCTGCGGGCACGGAATAATTTTGTGCAGACACTGCAGATGCCGTTATGAAATGTCGGTCATCTTCAACGACACTGACTATTACCTTAAAATATGCGAAATGTCTGTTGTTTGCATACAGATAGGGTATTTTTTGCAACATCTCATAATGCAGAATCATGATTTACCTTCACCTACGTACTTACCCTCTACCACTTAGTTGCTTCATTTTAAACTGACAATTCAGTTTTTCGGCCAATATCCGGACAAATAATAATCAAAAACCTATGTACACTCGGAAATTAACCTTTAAAAATCAGTGGTATAAACACTGGGTGAACCAGACAATTTTCATGGATACTGTTTCAACTAATGAGCATTTGCTCCATGAATGAGTACCCTTCTCGAACTCTGCTGACCTCGAATTTTATGCACGGCCTTATGTTGATGGGCCCATTATTTCTTATAGAATGGCAGAATACCCCTGGAGTATTGTGATACGAGGGAGTTGAGGAGGAACTACAAATTCCTTGACTATCATCGACGACAACTATCGATTGCAAGGAAAAACGTCGTGTCGTCTGAAGTTGACGTAAGTCAAAAGTACAATTTTTCGGTTGCTGTTGTGGCTTTAGGTTAACCTCTCTCGTCTTATCACTTTAGCTAAGGAGAATTGAGGTTTTCAGGCCTGACTCTCCAACGTGTGTCGAAAATACCGAACTACACCGAATTCTGCGAGTCACTCAAACAAAAACGTGGATCGCTTCAATGCTCCCCACATAATCATTTATAAACTATGTGAATCCACTTAGCAACGCGTGAAAATCAGTTGTTTACGATACGTGTCATCCTTTATGATGAGAAACGTATTCGCACATAACAGTTATATCGTCCGGCGAAGTTTGGGTACTTTCCGTCAAAAGGTCTCCTTGAAAGGGCAAATAATCATCACCAGATACTGATAGGTTTAGTAAGCATCTGGGAACAAGATTTGGTCAATAGGTTCTCTAAGGCATTTAAAACGTCAGTCGAGTGAGTCTCTTGTTTCGGTGAGCGAGCCTTCTTCTTTTCAATCCATATTCTCCGCTTAAGTCATGTTGGGTTATGAAATTTTCGAAGATGTCAACAAAATATGCCTTTGAGGGAAACGTATTTGACATTTACTGATTCCAGGTGGAATCCCTAATCTTGTATTCTGTTATAATTACAGACGTCCGTGATTAATATTTCGCAAGAAATTATGTAATTAGTCACTAATATGGCAGTGCTGGTCACGTTTTTTTTCTAAGGAGACATCGCGACAATAGAATTCTACTGTATTCACAAATTATTTCAAACAACTCACGTGACAAACCTTCGGCATAATGAATCGCTGCTCGAAGTTCTCTGAGTAAGACTAACAAGCACTATGTCCTGTGGACAAACATGTCTTATTCATGGAGCCAGCCAACTTCAGTACTGCATATGCTTGAGGGAAATTACGTCTAACACTTTAAGTTGCTGGATGTTCAGGGGAAGTTCACTGTCCAATAAAAATTGCCGAATACATACTTGATTTTTCTTGGCATTCTGAGAAGGAATTTTAGTATTCCGGAGGGTGTGCATGCGTCTCCCCTGCGCATGGCATCGCATAGGCTCGTTGGTTTATTAGCACAGGAAATGAGAGATACAATTCCTAACCTGACATATGAGGGGTATCGGAATTTACAAATGATTGCTAATAACTCGCAAACTGACATCTATGCCTGGGCCCAGTATTAAGTGACAGCTTTAAGGGAATTAAAAATACGAAAGGAAGAGTAAAGGCAACTTTTTCGGAAAAGCGGAAAATCCCAAAAACGTCAAAAATGGTTGTTATTGTGCAAACGTCAGTTTTAGGTGAGCAGAATGCCTGCACACACAAAAACCTGAGTAAACCTGACGACAGAAATAAAATAACGTTTTAAATAGTGTTTTAATAGAATTAATATTCCAATATTATTTAAACGTTAGTGAAGTTTTAGGTGTGGCGATTTGTCAATAGCCTACATAATGAATGCAAAGTAGAAACCGGTTTCCTGAGGACTCGTGGTGCTCTTGATACTTTCAAACTGATTGAGAAATCGTCCAATAAGGCATACAGTATTTTGCTTGATTTTTCCGATAGGAACGCCATAGAAACAGTAGTCTTCATAAAGTGCATGTTGCCAGTAGGCCAGTAACCAATACATTTAAAAATAATTGGCTAAGGTAATTGTAAACATACATCTTGTGCATTTAAATCGAACTTTTTTAGTGAAGTCAGTTTGCACCTTTCGTTTGTTTTGGATTGCGTTGAGTTTTAGATCGGCTTTGAAATATCAGTGGATACTTCATGATTTTTAGTGTTCTTATTCGATTATCCCTAAGGACAGATTATGTTTTATGTGTTTGTTAAAACCTCTAAAATAAGATACTCCTTGCAGGCATTTACCGAAGTAGCAAGTTTTTGGGCGTTCGTTTTTATGTAGAAGATTAGTTGAGTCACATTTGTAGACCTACCCAAACATGAAACTTTATCGTCGAATAAAATGAACGTCCACAACAAAATTCAGGAACAAATATGACTTCGAGCGATTAGAAAACATTATCTTATTAGTAACTATCATAAGGAGTTCATTAATACTGCACTTCGCTGACGGATGCCTGTGTACGTTGTATTTTTGCTCGATGAAGCCAAGCAAAAGCCCAACTTTCTGACCGTATCTTTCACGATGCAAGAAATACTGAAATTTTTCCGCCGAAAAGTTAAGAACATGCTTTTCCCTACATACTTTCGCTACGTTCTACGATTAAGAATGCACGGCAGAGTGGGCATATAAAAACTGGTATTTTGTTGGAATTTCCAACGTTTTACTCGCCCCATTTCTAATTTAAATATCTACAGAAATTAGATCGCACGAAAAGTTTTGTTCCATACGTTCATAAGTGAAAATGGTCATTCGGTGGTAGTGATTTCTGTTACGAAAATTATAACTTTTCAAACCACGAAACAATTTCAGCTCTTTAACCGGAGGATTGCGCGTGTACGTTATTACCGTGCTTTAGGGCAGCAAATCGCACAGATTTGCCAATCTGACTTTTAGAAATTAATGAAACGTCTGCTTCTCTAAAACATACTGCTGTGTTGACAAACTAGATCCCATCGGACAAAAAAATCCACTTCCAAGTGCGGAAACCTCTGTTTAGTAAAACTTATGAAACTCACTTACTCCTCTCTCAAATAAGAACATGCTGGAATGCGCAAACGAAATCTAGGACAGGTGTTACCATAGGCAACTGTCTGAATACATCGCGACGTCAATGATGGCCCAAAGTTATGGAAATTCTGCTTTATAAAAGTGCGTAGACACATTTCCTACACAATTAAAGGACATTTCGGTTACGATATAGAGAAGAACCTCACTTAAGTGTCAGTAGACTGTGGATCGTGCCATACGTGAGTTTTGGTAAGGGGAGTTTTATGCGTGGGGCAGCTCGCTAGATAGTAAGCTGACAAAATGAAATAAAATACACAAATTGTCTGGATTTATACCGAAAGTCTTATCCTAAGCTATTGTACAGCAACGGAAATGAAGGTAGTAATTAAACAATGAACTAAAAGTAAATTCCACAAAATACCGGATTTAGAAATAAGGTGTGAGGTCCTGGGAAGTAATCGTTGTTGGCAGTGTAATTTCTGCAACAGACTGCAAATATATGCCAAGATAAAGCTCCATATAATACGATCCACAGTCTACGGACAGGTAAGTGGGGTCTTTCTGTAGACCGCTGCCGGCATTTCCTTGAAAAGTTTGGACGAGCGAGCAAAAGGCACAAGGCTTAAGACGTCCAAAATAATGATATCAGTTTTTGTCATCAGGTTTAGTAAGATAGGTGATGTACTGTATCTAGTTATTTCAAACAACGCAATAAAGAACAGGATGTACTGGTACCAACCAAGTTCATGACTGCCTCTCAGCTGCTTCTTGTTCCTTCGTTGCATGTATTATTGGTAAAGGCTACACCGCAAATTGAATTCGCTCAGAAAATAATTGTAGAATCGGGTAGGTCCTAATCCCGAAGATAAAGTCTAAATGATGAATAATTGCCTTCAAAACACGGTAAAAAGTTAGGGAGCAAAAAAGTAAAAAGGAGTGTGCGAAATAGACGACTGAAGACTACCAGGGCAAGACCGCGTTTTATATACCGTTTGGTCAGATTTTCCCTTCCTGTGTAAATGACTACGTTTGTGATCGAATAAGGACTCAGAAGGTCATTTTGGACAGGTAGTGTGTGCTTCGTAATAGGTGAGAGGATATAGTGTTTTCTGTCTTTGAAATTCATCTGAATAAGTGTCTTACTGCTCTTGTTGTCAATTTTCTTCGGGTTTACCCAAGATGCCTGCATGAGCAAACTATCTGGCAAATCATTATTCTCCTCGTGAAGAAGGAGACGCGATCGCCAGGACAAGAGCTTTATTAGCCTGACGTTTCGGATTCCTACTCGAATCCATCAGCAGAAACCCGTTTCTGCTCTTTTGTCTCTGATGATGGATCCGAGTAGGAATCCGAAACGTCAGGCTAACAAAGCTCTTGTCCCGGCGATCGCGTCTCCTTCTTCAAGACTACTTCCTGGGACTCGGCTCTTCGCTTCTATTGGCAATTATTCTCCTCGATTAGATTTTAGCAAGGCGGAGTCTTCAAAACTTGCAGAATTCCCTGATCGTATAAATTTCGCGATCCGTTCATCCTCCTACTGCTGCATTTAAGGTCGTTTTTCGAGCTACGACTGTGTCCTTTGCATATTTTTCAGAAGTGGGGAATGCCAAATCACATCCTTACTATCAATGTTTAACTGCCTACAGGGAACTCACGTTGCAGTTTAAGGGCCATGTAGAACGAAAATAATTTGTACTGCATCCAGCTTTGTAAACGCGCTTTCCGCCTTCCCAATGAATGTGTTTTCAAGGTCTCACCCACCACTTTCCATCTGTTAGGGTTTAATAGCTCTAGACTGGACTGCAAAGTGCTGTTTTCGCAGTTAACGATGCAGAAACTTCTATCCCATGGACTACTTTTCGACTAAGCACATTGCGCGCATGGGATTTACTCATTTACCTTCTCAAGTCAACATCGCGGTTGCACATACGTAATTTACAGATAGGCAGGAATTAACTACAAGAGTTGTTTAGGTACCATCTAATTCTTTGTAGTGTCATGCTACAATCCTGCGAGGGAAAGTTCCCTTTAAAGTGATTTATTTGTTGACGAAGTAAATTTTCCGCCACCCAAAGTCTAAAATTTATACTGTATTTTTGACGAATGTCCCTAACGGGAGCTGACATGGTCTCTCATTCGCAGTTAGATATCTAGCTCACTTTAAAATATACTGTCAGATCAAAATGCATTGTTCTCTAATCCCTGTTCTCCGTTTATCCCTTGCTTGTAGAGGGACATACAGGAAAAACTGCGAAGTGCTCCCTTCCTCTTCGATTCCTACCTTTGCTTAAGGCCCCAAAGAGGTGCCGGGTATGTTGATAAGAAAATTAATCTAATGTGAAATACAGATCATTTTGGAGCGCTCGGCTCCTAATCCGGGGATTATCATCAGTAGTCGATCAGCACGTCATATGAGGTAACAGCGAGGTGGTCGCTTGGAGTGGGCGTGAGACGACGTTGATCGACGTGGGCATAATTCGTATTGGAGGCATCAGGACGTAGTACTGTCGAAAGTCGTTGTGTGGTCGACAAGATAAAGATTCCCAATCAAAAGTCAGGGAAGACGGTTTGAGTTGGACAACCTTTTACTGCCTGAGAAAGTGCGTACACAAGGGCTCTGTAGGCAGTCGCCGCGAGTGCGCTCCACCTTCGAGGTGTTGTCAGCGCGTGTCTGCGCCCTTTGTTGTCTCCACGTCCGCCAGCCAATCAGAGTGGGAACAGCGTTGATTGGCTTCGAGCACTTGCGCGTCCCTGCAGCGTATCGAAATGGAGTGTGAGGCGGACAGGACGGCAGCATGACAAAGGCGGAGGGTGAGGAGACTCGAACTGCTACAGTACACTTATTGGCGCTATTCAGCAGGGGACGAAATCACGTTCGATTGCACATCCATGTCGGTTGCCTGATTGC
>CACRXP010000460.1:414648-450801 GCA_902702965.1 Spirometra erinaceieuropaei | reverse complement strand
AGCCGTATAGCCACTGCCTCGGCTGTAGCTAGCGCCCGTTGGCGTAGGACTCTGGAGAAGCTTGCTGGTGTCCAGAAGACAACCTCAAAAGGTTTCTTTGGCATCGACTCGGTGACTCGTATCGACAAGATGTGCGAGAATATAACTCGAAATCGATTTGTTTTCACCTCTGTCTAGCCAGACCGGTATGTGTTCACGTACTCTCTTTTCCAGGCGCCTCGCTGTACGGCCAATGTATCCCGCCCCACAGGAGCAAGTGAATGAGTAAATTCACATTGGTTTGGGCTCAACTCACCCGACTTGCAAACAGCACTCAGCCTATGTCACCGTTTCCCCTCGCCACCATGACCCAATGACCATAGCACGTCTCGCCATGCGGGTGGCGTGGAAACGATGAGTGTTACTAGCCCCCAAATCACTTATAAACCCTGTAATTTTGCATATTTTAAACTTCTATGTAGCTGTTTTGGCCTGATGACGAGTTACCGAAAACACGTGTTTGCCAAATTTACTTTTCAATTATAACATGGGAATATTCGCAGAGCTTAGACAATTTACAGAGGAGTTTGCTTGATTTTTACGAAAGAAACGTCACAGGAACAAAGTTTTTATAAGGGCATGAAGTCAAACAGATTTACCAATCTAAATTTTAAAAGTTACAAAATATCTGGCTTACCAAGATAACGTGTTTACTCACACCTCGCTTAACTTGATTTTTGTCAACAGGACTGTAAACTTTCATGTGCGGTAAGTTTTGCCTGAAGAGACTCTCGAATTTAAATTACATTTTTCCACCATGAATACACGCACGGATGCGAAAACTTAGTCTTGGATAATTATTTATGTAGGACATTTCCCGAAACTAATTCGCTGGGGATTTCGGCTCTTATTAACAAACATTTTATTTGGTAAAACTATGTACAAACACCTTCTGCATGCATTAAACAACGTTTAGGTGCATCAAAATAATGTATAGATTTAGGATCCTTGCGTTTTCCCAGCAAGGTCGCAGAATGCTACAGTGACCTTTAGTCTCCTTAGTCGCATGGTAGTCAAATCGGCAAAAACACCGCCGAATAATTAACGTACGGCTATCAGACAGCTGTAGATGAGTCTAGTAATGGATTAGGGAGTATAAAAATGCGATTTTCCCCTTTTGATACGATCAAAGTGAGCGTACGTGATCCCGGTGGTCATCTGATGGATTCTAGGTGAATTACCAAGGAAATCCTGCTTGGGCAGTTGGATTTGGTGGGTCCCAAACGTTGCTGGCAGGTAATTGGACCCAAATGGGATTAAACTCACGTCTCCCGGTGAAGCCTCGTAGATCAGGTGGCTAGAGCGTTGCCTGTACCAAAGCCTTCCCCCTACTGTCGTGGGTTTGAATCCCACTGAGGCGCCGAGCTTTTCACAGTTCAGGCAGCATAAAGTACTGTTCTTGTTAACTGATGTTCAACTAGAAACTAGATAAAGAACCCTGGGGAATTAAGTATCAGTATGACAAGTATGTGTGTATTTGGATATTAACCAAATCGGAGTTGTAAACATAGCACAACTAGTACACTGTAATTTAATCCAAGTATCTCGTTAGCCTGTTGAATGGCACATATTTTATAGAAGGAAGGTTTTCTGTTTGTGAAGAAGTGACGGGCCTGTTCGCATCCTTACCCATCTGATTTACGCGGGTAAAAAAGCCAATTTTTAAGATAGCTAGGATTTTCTTGGAAAACCTTCCTAAAAAAGACTGATGCCAGTAACTGAAAAACGCACACAAACATGCGAGTGTGGTCTACGGAACATTCTGAAATAGAAAATTGTCGAAATGTAGAGAAGGATTGGCCTGTCAAGACATGCAATCGTTTTGTTATTAAAATACCACGAAAGCATATCCAGCACAAAAAAAGTCTTTTTACAATATGTGGTAACTTAAGAAGTACCATATGCAGCGTCTGGTATTGTACGGATTTACCGGTTCCATCTCTCTCTCTCATCGTGATTCATCAGCTCGACCAAAAGTTTTACCTATGTATGTTGCCAAATGTGCTGTTTTTAAATCACTACGCCTGAGGAATATTTATTTTCTAAAAAAGGAACCTGGCTTTTGACGGATGGAAAGTTGGGTGGCACGGCCGATCTCGTGGCTCAGGCAATGCGCGGCTACACGGAGGCCTACGGCATGAAAGAACTCCAAGTCATCGCGCTCACACCCTGGACCCTATTGGCTAACGCAGAGAGTCTTCGTTCGGACGATTTTCTGGTACGTACCCCCCACCCCCCCCCCCAGGGTTCATTTGTTTTGTCGTCCACAGGCTCGCGCACCTTCAGCTAGCTGTCAAAGTCTTGAAGGCGCTGATGAACTTAAAAATTCTAATAGATAAACCTCTATGGCAATATTTATAGCCCTGGCTGCCACGAGGACCTGAAATGCTGGCACATGGAAAGGCGTGATCCAAGAATTTGGGAACGAAATTGACTCGATTTTTCAAAAAGGCGCCTAGATTTTACAAAGTCATCAATGCTACCGACCACCTAGGGATGCAGTGTGTATAGGATGTGCTTGATAAGCGACCACACATCATCCCACCCCATTAGTCGCATATGCCCCTATATGCCGCGATAGTGGCCTGACCATTCGTATCTCAGGTATCAGTCGCTGGATTTGGCTCGCCAGTGCGTCTGCTCGAACCGATGGTTCATCCGCTCGATCGTCGCATGCTTAAATCCCCTATTCGGGAATTATTCATTTTAAATAGGGTAGGATTTCTCGCCCAACTCATTGGTTGACCGCGGGCATCATGTGCATAGTGACGGGAAAATTGCATCCTTTAAGTACCGTACTGCCTGTACATTAATTAACTCTCTCTGCTGCTATTTCTGATGGGTTCGAGAGTGCATTTAAAGCCCTGAACTAGCAACACCACTGTTGCAGTGATCGGATCTCCTTCTTGCACCCATAAATTGGCCAATAACATCAGAATCCACAAAACGCATTACAGATGTGTAGAGTAGGTGGGCTAACTCGTGAAATGCCAGCCAAAATTTCGAAATGCCTTCTCGTTTCGAAAAGCTTAATTGAGTAGGGTTGTAAAACTAATCATTCTACAGCATAATTCTATAAAAATCCAGTTACCTCAGGCTGCCGGCTTTCGAATGAACTTCTTTTCGGCTGCAAAAAATGACTACTTAAGTAACACGCATTTTTCCAATTGATGTACGATGCGCTTGAAAATTCAGTCATATTTCATGAAAATCATGAATAGAAATATTCATAATTTTACTTATTCCTTAGAAAATTACGTTTTTTGCCAAACTGATTCTCGATGGAAGAGCAAAACTCGGTGTCAGAAAAGTTTCTAATTGTGAGATTGTTTTAATACTGCCAAAGGGCTGTTCACAAAACGTCATGTCTCTGCATTTACCAATATGGCTTGCAAAGTTAACAATATAAATCAAATCCAATGCTGAATTTTATGAAACTCGCATGGTCTCCTCTTCATACCTTTGCGAAACGTATGGTTTTCCACGCGCGGAAAATATATGGCATGTAGTTTAAAAATCCTGAATGCAAGTATAACAGCGGGTCGGGTTCAAAATTATCCGGGAATTGTAAAAGATTTTAAAAATCGAATTATACCCTTCCGTCGAGTACAAAATAGGAAGACGTCGTGATTTCCAACCGGATGGGCCAAAACATGAGTATTTTTGTGTATGTTTTCCATGACATGTAATTGAATGTTTAAGGGCATTGAAAATCAAAGAAAAATTTATGCTACCTAAGGAGTCATTTTTGCAGAGTATAATCCTTGCATGCAGCCAAAAAGAAGTTCACTCGTAAGCCGGCACTCTGAGGTAACTGGATTATTATAGAATTATGCTGCGTAATGATTAATCTATTCGAAACGAGTAGGCATTTCTAAATTTTGGCTGGCATTTCATGATTTAGCCCACCTACTGTAATACTCAAGATTATATTCTATCGTTAGTGCTCTGCCATCTCACTTTTGTGGATTGTTTCACTTCAAAAGGATATTTAATAATCGTAAGGTGAGCTTTATTACTTAGTTCCAAATTACCGGGAACATTTAAAGTCGGATACGCACGTCGATAGGAAGCAGAAACACACGTAAAATGAATGCGAACGCAGACGCCTGTCGAGTCCTCTATCAAATGCATTACTTTTCATGCTCTGCCGCCACCCAGGGCAAAACGCGGTTTTCTCTGCCGCAAAAGACCTACCGGTCGGACAAGCGGATTCAGCTAGCGGAGAATCACACGCACTACCTTCTGATTGATACCAAGGAGAAAAAAATGAACAACATGGCTGTGTGTCGGGCCCAGTTTGAGGCCTGGATTTCAAGGCTCACCGAATCCGGTATGTCATCTCCCGATTTCGTTCATTTCCTAATCTAGTTTTTCTTTCATGATGCCCACCTAATTCAGTCGCATTCTGCCGCGTCGCTAACAGACACATGCTGATATCAGTAACCATTTTCATGCCTTCCCTCATAGCAACTGATGAGGCACAGAAATACGGCAAGAAGGACGCGCTAAGGTTAAATTCAAACTTTGCAACGACGTCTGGACAGACCTCTGAAGTCCAACCCATCACCGGTAAGGCATCATACTGTGGCACAGTTTTATCGAAAGAAGGGTGAATATAGGCCTACATTTAACGCGTTTAGACACGTGTTTTCGTGCTGACTAAAGGCTATATCCCTTAGAACAAACTG
Source organism: Spirometra erinaceieuropaei (assembly GCA_902702965.1). Lineage (NCBI taxonomy): Eukaryota > Metazoa > Platyhelminthes > Cestoda > Diphyllobothriidea > Diphyllobothriidae > Spirometra > Spirometra erinaceieuropaei. The sequence goes on along the minus strand of CACRXP010000460.1, from coordinate 446,071 downwards.
TCTTCAGTGTGTACCGAAAAATATGCTCGATTTTGCTCTGGAACCTATGAAATACTTCTAATTCACGAAAACTTTCCAATAATCGAGTAGTGGCCCTCTGGTGAGTTCAGTCAGACACGAAAATAAAGACGAAATCATTTTTTAAACAAGCATGGAGCCGACAGTTTATTATGACAATCTTGGAGATTGCCAGAGTATTTTGCTACTCTGAACAATTCATTTTACCATAAATGCGATGATCATCACGGCCTTCGGTCGGGACATAGTAGCACAGGTAATAAGAGAGTTGGCAGTACACTGGCATTTTATTTGCTCTCGTGGGTTTGAACCCCAACAAGGTCACCTATTTTTCCTAAACTGGGTCATGTGAACAACGCAAACCTACTTATACCCCTTATGCCCTTACAAAAAGGATACTTACCGCTCTTTTTGTGGTTTGCTGTATGTAGCGGAGCTCTGGTCGGATGCTGTCCCGAGTCGTTTTTCTAGGATGACAATGTCGCTGCTCATCGACGTAGTGCGGTTCAGTTATAGAAAACCCGCAGTAGTACTAGATCGCATCCATGATCAGTTGGAGCTTGTAACATCAATCTAATGAAATATATTTGGTAGTACCTTCAGTGGATGACTTCCAGAACACAAAACTGCCAACTATTCCTAAGTTCATGCTTGCTGTTGCAAATAGTTGGGATACGCTAAAACAGGAACAAATTTCATATCTCATTTACTGGATGTGTGGAGGAGATAGAGTTTTAGTTCTACACATAGGCAGTTCTACCCGATATTAATAGACGAGTTAATTTTGGCACCTCGTTCTTATCCAACTCCCTCATTAGTAGATTAATCGAAGGCAAAGAAAGTTGTAACAAGCGCGACAATCACACAAATTACACTAATTTACCACGGCCACCGGAAAGTCCACTTTTTGCCTAGCATCCCAATTGCAAGAGACTTTAATTTGGACGATAAAAACGAAAAGATGACTTCGAGGAGGTAGTTGTGAAAGAGTGCGATCACTGAAACTGGCGTCACTTGAAAACACCGTCATAGACAGTTATGGATAGGGATGATTGGTTCACAAGGAGTGCCGTACAGCTGGGACACAGTTGCCAAAATACCCCGCACCGGTCAAAATTAGCTTCTCACGAACCTAACATCGATGGTTTCAAACTCTCAAGTCGCAAGCCATTCAACGGAATTCTCCCAAGTTCGATGAGGCCGATGTTCTCACCAGAGGTATAAACCACGTGATCGACGAGCTTCTCGGATCGTCGTTCTCCGCCCCCGAGTCTCTTAATAAGTGTAGTTTTCTCTCCCCCCCCCCTTCGTATCTGGTCTGACACCAAGCTTGAGCAGAGTAATCAGCAGCGCGGGGTAGACGAGGAGGAAAGATACTTCAAGCGACTGTATCTGTGGGAAAAAGAGACCAGACGACAGTTAGACCGTCGTATCTGACGCCTCCCGCTGTGTGCCCTAACAGCGGGGTGGGTACAGGGACGATGACTTGTGTGTGTGTGAATGAGTTTACAGTGGTGTGCTTCATATACCGCACTTTCTCCTCCTCTCCAGCCTGGGCCCAGAGTCAATGACATGAACCTCCACCTACAGTGCGTGACCGATCTCATGAAACGTTGGCCAAAATTCTGGAATGCGTTTCCAATTAGGAAGGATTACTCAAGTGGGGTTGTAATATTGCTTACCATGAGACAAAGTCCTATAACATTTCGGACTTGCAAGGATGTCGGCTTTTGAATGGACTTCTTTTTTGACCTCCTACAGGAACCACACTCGGTAAAAAGGGACTACTTAATTGATATGCATTCTTCTTATTACTTTTCGATGGTCTTATAAATTCAAATATATTTTACAGAAAACATGCGCAAAAATATGCTTTCTTTTGCTCATTTTGTAGGAAATCGCATTGTCTTCATATTTTTGCCCGAAGAAAGTGTATATTTAGGTTTTAAAAACGTTTCCTCCTTCCCAAGTAGTTTTTTGACTGATCTGCCATTGCATCAGCGTTTAGCAATTTCTATCTACATATTGCATGTCTTTAAGAAGAAACCACATAGATTTTGCGAAATTTTTAAATGGATCCGAACTGTGTTGTACATTTCATGAGGAGCATTAGTAAACGGACATGTGCGGTCTAACATGCATGGACTTCGCACGTACTTAAAAATCTCATAGTTATAAACTTTTTTAAAACCTAAATATACAGTTTCTTCGGGCATAAAATATGAAGCAAATGTGATTTCCTTTCAAATGAACAAACGAATGTATATTGTTGTTCATGTTTTCTGTAAAATATATTTCAATTTATAAGACCACCGAAAATCAATAATAAACATGCATGCTAATTAACTAGTCCCTTTTTACCGAGTGTGATTTCTGCAGGAGGTCAAAAAGAAGTGCATTCAAAAGCCGACATCCTAGCGAGTCCGAAATTGTATAGGGTTATGCTGCATGATAATCAGTATAGCAACCCCACTTAAATAATCCTTCCTAATGGGGAACACATTCCAGAATTGTGGACAACAGTTCATGAGATCGGTCACGCACTAACGGGCCCATAATGAACTTTGATATGGAGTATCTACCAGAAAGCAGACAGGGAATGCCGGTGAACCCACTGATGTGCCGAATCCCTCGCAGCTGTGCCATGCAGTGCGGAATATCGGCGATGCAAGTGTATGGGCTTTTAGCTAGCACCTGTGCTCTCAAGTATGGCATATCGTGCTATCCCAGTATAACCTATAAACTCGTTATCTTACGGCCACCACATTGGTCCTCAATGAGGTTCTTTCTCTAGTACTCTCTAAGCACACCTAAAACTCCATTCCAGAGGGGAGAGAGGTATACAGACATCGGAGACATACAGTGCGTGACCGATGTCATGAAATGTTGGCCAAAATTCTGAAATGCGTTTTCGATTAGGAAGGATTACTTAGGTGGGGTTGTAATAATGATGAATATGCAGCAGAAGCCTTTATCCTTTTCGACTTATTAGGATATCGACCTTTGGATGCACTCCTTTTTGACCTCCTGCAGAAACCGCACTTTGTAAAAAATGAATACTTACGTAGCCCGCATACATTTGTCATATTGATTTTCGATGGTCGTATAAATTCAAATATATTTTATATCGAAGATGCACAAAAATATGCTTCCTTTCACTCATTTGGTAGGAATTCACATTGTCTTCGTATTTACTCCCCGAAAAACGTGAATATTTTGGTTTCAAAAAGTCCCTTATTATGAGGAACGTGCCATGCACGCATGACAGCACATGGTCGTTTACTAATGCTCCTCATGAAATGTACAACACAGTGCGGATCCATTGCAAAATTTCGTGAACTCTATGTGGTATCTTCTTAAATACATAGAGGAATATATGGTTTTCCTTACGTGGAAAACATACACCTTGTAAACTGAAATTGCTAAACGCTGACGCAATGTCAGATCAGGCTAAAAATTATTCGGGAATTGAGAGACTTTTTAAAACCAAAATGCGCACTTTCTGCGAGCATTAATTATGAAGACAATGTGATTTCCCACCAAATGAGTAAAGGAAAGCATATTTTTGTGCATCTTTCTCTAAAAAATATACTTGGATGTATAAGACCACCGAAAATCAATGGGAACAATGCATGCTAATTATGTAGTCATTTTTTACCGAGCGTGGTTTCTGTAGGACGTAAGAAAGAAGTGCATTTAAAAGCCGACATCCTGGGGAGTCCGAAATGTTATTGGGCTATGCCTCGTGATAATCAACATAACAACCCCACTTATGTAAACCTTCCTAATCAGAAACGCATTTCAGAATTTTGGCCAACATTTCATGATATCGGCCACGCACTATAGGCATGCTACCGCACCCAGCGTATGGTTGGGGAGACAAATACCGCTTACCATACTCTGATCTAGCTCCGTGTTGGCCCACCGCACATACCGAGTGGCCGGCTTTTGGGAGCACCCAGTAATTATTACGTCGAAAACCAACACTGGCGATGAAGCGGCCGTAATTAACGACTCAGATACGGACAACTAAGTATGCGAAAAAGTTATTTATAATGATGGAACTAAAGCTGGCGGACTGGCAGCCGCCAAACCCAAATTTTGCTATCTTGAGACGGGGAGGACATTGTCTTGAACGCAGCGCTTAGAACGTGCCAAAAAGTGATTAGTCTCCCTCTTAAACCCTTTTCATCCTAGACCCTAAGTGGATAACCGTCTGACTGTCAATAGAAGCGAAAGGGCGTGTTCCAGGGAGCAGTTCAGAAGAAGGATAATAGCAGCGCTGGAACAAGAACTTTACTCACTCGATCTTTCGGATTCTCACCTGAACCAATAATCAGAGGGAGCGTCAGATAATGGTAGAGGGTTGCTCAGGTGCTGCCGTTTGGGGGCAAGTGTACACTTGAGGAATTCTTCGCTGGGTTTTGTGTAGGTAGGAATGAGGACCAGATACGGGGAAGTCGAGTCTTCTCGAGGGTTCCTGGGCGGTGTCATTTAATTAACACTGCTCAAAGCTTCAGACGATAGTCTGTACTCACTGGACAGATGATGACTTCCACTGGACAGTGGAAAATGCGCTCTGTGGAATCAGGTGCTTCCGATGAATGGAACGAGACTCTGTCTAGTTTCTTACCATTCGTAATTACATTTGATCGGTCAGAGCGTGACGTAATCTATCTGCTTTTAATCAGATGGTGGCGCGGAACCAAGTTGGTCGTCAGCAGGTCGATGTGGCAGCTGACTGAATGTTTGGTTGACAACCACATCCTTCGGATATCTTTTCGGATTCACTTTCGCAAAACTTTCGACACATCATCCACCGTCTCAATGTAGAAGGCACTTGATGTAAAATGAAATTAAAAGTTAAGTCTAAATTATCCGAACACCAGGAATGCTTAGATTCAGGGAGCTGATGATCTTTAAACGTATCACTCAGTATCCCACTGTCCCAAAGAGGATATCTCCACCGGACCTGTTGAGAGACCGTTTACGGATATGACTTGCTCACTCAACTCGCATTCGGGAAAAACAGTGCAAACCAACCCCCAACACTGAATCCTAAAAAACCACGGACGGCTGATTCATTTCTTTCCGAGCTTCCTACAGTTTGTCGGCTTCTTCTACATAGTCTTGTAAGTTAATGTGTTCAGAGATACTCTGTAACAGCTGGAAGGGCTAAAGAAGCCACAAATAGCACCCTGGTAGGCTTTGAGTCCAACCACTGGCATTAGAGAGCGGCGTGGCTACCGCTACCTTATGGAACCGGGGCTGGGTCAAAATCAGAATTGTATCCTAAATACGAAACGGCATTTAAAGACGATTTGCGATTCATTGGCTGTTTCTTGCGAAGAAATACTACTCCGGGCGGTTGATCGACAGTTCGACCGTCAATTCCGACTATGTCACCGTGTGTTTCACGGTAAGGTGCAGCAGGCACGGTGACTTGCGCATGAATTAGTTAATGGTTAGAGTAGACTTGCGCAGCATCTACCGCACACTCTCCTCCCCACTCCGCACCTGGACCAGGTGTCAGGACAGAGTCAAGAAGGCCGGAAGCGGGGGGACACAGGTGGGTGGCACGGTCAAACCCGCACCTCAGCGCTCCATTCCACGTCCCCCCGTCCATAACATAAACTTGACCAGGATTTTTCACCAACAACAACATACCAACAAGGGTCAGAGGGACGAGAATGATGGCTGAACAGTCATGCCCACCACCTGCATACCTAGCGGGAGCGCAAGCGCATCTACCGGTGGGGACTCAGGTGTCAGAAAACTGCTAGCGCACACCAGGCTGCAAGGACCACGGTTTGCTGATACTGGCACAGCACACGCTCTCAGATCTTTTGACTTAGGCGGTTGATCACAGTATAGTTCAAAGGATGCGGCACACACGTAGCAACAGGGTTCAGGCTGCAATTAATACTAATGCCACTACGGCGGCAGACACATTATCAGACGCTCCGTCTGAGATCTGAGAGGGCCCTAATAAATCGGGTAAGTTATTTGTAGCCAACAAAGCCTGTTGATCACTATTCTACAGCAGTTTGGCACGCAGAAAGATGAGCCAAATGTCATCTAGTATCCTCATAGTAAAAGTACCGTCGTTAAAAACCGAAAATGAACCATGAAAAGAAAGCAAATTATGTCACCACACCCGACACGCGAGTTTTTCAGAACAATGAAACTACCAGCGTCGAGTTATCAAAACAGGCCAAGCTGCGTTACGGGACACGGCAACTGCACTTACAAAGTCGTCGAATGCTGAGAATTGCGGCCCCGCAAAAAGGAACAGACATCAATTCTGAAAAGTGATGTTATCATTTCCATTAATCACAGAGCCAGCTTTGCTGAGACGAGCATTCAAAAATCTGTTTGTGGAGGTGCATATGTCAACGCTATGTTCGAAAAGTTTGGAAAAGATACAATTATGTAGGGGGCGCTCACCGATCGTTCTTACAGAACTCACTTGTTCCGTTGTACCTTAAGGGCTCTCCCTCGAATCCAACCAGCAGCCGCACAGCGTCGTATGATATAGGCAGTATGTTATTACCGGCAAGAGAAACTGAAATGGTCATTTTCGGCTTATTAGCCGTCGTCAGCCAGTTATACCCAACCCTGAAATGTGGCACACCCGAGGCTCAAACCCGCGACCTGTTTGTTAGAAGTCCATGCCTCTAAACACTGGGCCACGAGCCCGTCGCCCTGTCGGCTTCGCTCGGGAATATACAATGGTAGGGGGCGCTCACCAGTGAGTGAGTTCCGTAAGAACTATCGGTGAGCGCCCCCTACCATTGTATATTCCCGATCGAAACCGACAGGACAACGGGCTCGTGGCCCAGTGTTTAGAGGCATGGACTTCTAACAGGTCGCGAGTTCGAGCCTCGAGTATTCCACACTTCGGGGTTGGGTTTGACTGACTGACTACGGCTAATAAGCCAGAAATGGCCATTCAAGTCTCCCTTGTCTTTGTCAGTAATAACATACTGCTTACAATTATGTATTGTCATAATCTGAAGTCCGCAAGTTTTACATGAATTTTCGCTCCATAGACTTCACAGCACATCATGCCTTCTGAGTAGACGAAACGGAGTCATTGGGTGACCTCTGATCGTCTGCACGGACTCACAAGTTCCTACTTAGACATGAAGTTCGCGTAACAAAAAGAAGAATAGTCTCAGGAAGCTCGCATGGAAGAGTGTTCTTTTCAACCGGACCGCAGACCGAAGGGAAGACTGTAAATAGGGTGATTCGGGATAGTGTTGAAAAAAATGGGTATGAGGAAAAAGGGGATTGCACTCGATGGCCTCCAAATAACTTGGATCAAGCGACCTTGCTTGGTAATGAAATGCACTAAATGTAAGGCTGGATGCCTCTCCAACAAGACGAGCGCCGAAGGTTATCTCTGAAAATCCAAATATCTACTCACCAAATTTAAAAGCTTTTTAGAAAAAACCAAAGCTGGTATCACCTTTTTCAAATAAGCCTTGCTTTCTGTAGATATTGCACAACCTGAGGCATAGATTACGAGGAGGAGAAATTGTGCATTATTTTAAATGCAAGCTAATAACAATCGTCAAATCGAACAAAATAAACAAAGACGTAAAGTATCATTATTTGCTCTAAATAAGTCAGACTACCAAATTCCTCAGTGTCATGCTATCCGCCCGACTGGAGGTCGGCCCCTGATACTTTTTTCCAACTGAATTATGAAGTCAGTAAAGGGAAAGATGGGGCGCATCAGGAAATTTAAGTCACAAAATAAATAAAGTGGACAATGGGCCAAATTCTTTGTCAAATCGTTACCATTAAAACGGAGACTTATTGTTGAATAACGGTCACGTAGCAAATATTTTCCTTTTATACTCAATGTACGTATCTAAAAATATATGTGCCTTAATAGGGTCCTCAAGCAGCCTGCATGTAACCATTCAAAAACAAGCATATACAGTCACACCTGTTCCAATCACCTTGTAGTGCAATCGTCCCGAACTCGACAACCTTGAATTTAGCAGAACAGAAATTCTATCTTTTTTAGACGACATAGGTCGCTAATGTCGCAATCTGCTAAGCCAGATGATATTCCTGCATCAATGGCCACAGTTGTTAACACCGGACAGATATTTGCTTCCGGTGAATTCTCAGCAGGTCAGTGCGGTAACAGGGTTGATTAAAACATGTGAGAAATAAGGGCAACCGATTAATGTTTATCTCTTAACAAATGCGGGCTGGGAGGCGTGGGAGAATGAGTAGAGCTAGTCAATATCAAGATTAAAGTCCTGGTAGATTGACAGGAGAGTTTTATGGCCGCTTCACTGCCGTCATCTGTTCCCACCTCGGCCCCTGGTCCAACAGACCCGAGTTTTGGCGTGCCTTCTGTTGGTAGTAAAGAACACAGCTTATCACTACACCACAATTAGGCCCTATTGATATGCATAGAACAGGTTCCACCGAAAGGGTGAAATTAGCTGTTCAAGCGGTACATATTACATAACTAATCGTTTATATACATTTGTAAGAAGGCAGTAATGCGCAGATGTTGCAAAATAGCCAATAAATTTCGGACTGTTTATTTCATTTTTTCAAGCCGAAAAGACTCCCGTTTGTGGCGTTCTCGTCGGCGGCGGGAAGGAGCACCTGCAGGGAGTCAAAAATGCTCTTAACCAGAAGACTCCGTTTGTTGTTATCTCGGTGAGTTAGGACGAAATTTTCTTGACGCCTTTTATGAGAAAGCATACGCACTTGACTGCAGATTTTTTTGCAGTGCTTTTCAAAACAAACTAAATTGATTACGTCAAGCTCGCACCTAGGTCTGATCCACATGCTTCAGTACGCAGTCCACGGGACACAATACTCCCGGCCCGGTTTTAGACGTTTGGCGTACGTGTTGGAAAACTCAGCTTTCGTGCAATCAGACCTGAACATGCAGAGGAGCGGTGAGGTCATCATAATTAGAAAGGTTATGCCAGACCTGGTTATTCACAAAAAAATTGGTTGATCTCTGGTTTCCGCAAAGTAGTTGCACATAGCACCACCCGGTCGCTTAATACAATCCCACTCCTGAAACATTTTGATGCGAGGAATCGCATGTCTGACACCCCGAGGCATGTTTCTCAGGGTTCCACGAAACAAGTCTCAGTGAAAAAATAAAATCAGTCGTGAATAAATGTAGTCCTTGAACTCCGATGACAGCTGAATCTAACGTCATGCCACACGCCAGTCACCCTAAACCGCGTACAGTCATTCTCAGGTTGGCACCGCCGAATGGTGTGCCGTGTTTTCGGTGTTTACTCTTCCTTTTTTGAATCGGACGATAAATTTCTCCAAGATTTCTGAAACTTTGGTCGGGTAAACACCTGGTTCCGGTGAATAGCCCTTTTCTTTTAAACTTTACGCAATTCATAATACAGGTTGTGAACAGAAAATTCAAGAAAGGTTTTGTGGAACCGGTTTCAATGTACGGTGCGGGAAGTTCCATTGGATTTTATTCGCTAAATTGCTCCCCATGTTAGTTTCAAGTCCCTTTAACAACTTATAGTTCCAAGGTCTCAATGTCCAAGTTTCAGTCCTCTAAAATTGCTCTGTATGCATGTTCTTAAACCCAGATTACATAACCGTTTGAGGTAAAAAGCTTCTTTTCTCATCTGCATGGCAGTGAGGATGTCTAAAAGACGGTCAGCACTCGAAGCCCACGCCTTGCAATTGTCCGGGCATATATAGCCTCATTGTTCCCCTTACAAACTCCCAAAAGTACACCTAATGTCTGGGCTCTAGATCGATACCTGTATTGAAAGTAGAGTTGCAATGCTTGTTTGCGCAATGGGTCTCACACTGTTGGTCCACAGACGTTGGTGGTATTCGACTCAAACATTTATTATGGCTTAGGAGATGATCCATAAATATCCCATTTAAACCATTTTTAACGGACTCCTTCAATTCATTAAAAACTTGCCTGTCAGTCCCAATGGGTCTTACAGAATAATTGAGCTGCACTTTTAAGCTAGACAATCCAATCCGTCGTCAGATCTATCGTATCAATTATCTCTGTGGGTTTTTGTTTAAACAAATAAGAAAACCGTTCAAATTTAATTTTGTTAACTAAGAAGGATGTTTTCTCTTTTTTCAAGGACTCGGGTGGTCTCGCCAATGTTCTTGAAAGATGTGTTGACATGATGAGAAAGAAGAAGGCCTCCCCAGATCAGAAGTTGCGATGGAGCAGCTTCAATATGAACCTCAAGAAGTACGTCCAGTGACATTTACGATTTTGCATTACGTTGGGTTGTGAATGAAGTCGCCGTAAGTAGACGACACAATGACGGCGATCTGTGAAAAGACTCTTAGACTGCAATAGTAGACTAAACACAGAGGGGTCATTGATGGGTTAGTTGCCCAAATAATGTGAATTGGGGTTCCTGTGTGACCTCATCATCATAGCTAAAGAAGACCAAATTCATCTGGAAATATTGGGTCAGCTTGTCCTTTTTTGTCTTCTACCTCGCCAACAAACCGTCATTGTAATCTAGGGTCATCTCGTCAAACGCCCTTTAAGAACCATTAACACGTCACGATACTATGTCTGGTAGTTGATTTCTCTAGGGTAAAGTGATTCCATACGAACAGCACAGGTACTAGCCAAAAGCCCATACACGCGTGTTTCGCCGATGTTTTGCCGCTGCATGGCGCAACTGCGAGGGTTTCGGCTCGTCAGTGCGTTCCCCAGCATTCCCCATGTGTTTTCTGGTAGATAGTACAATTTAGAAATTGTCGCTTTGAATTTTCTCAGAAATTATCCACGAAGTTGAAGTAGATCAGTTTAGTCGAGGTCTATAGGCTCAGAACGAGAATTTTATACATGAATATTTGGGCCAACGTCCACCAGCCACAGCGGGTATCCGCGTAATATTCCTTAACAGCCGACAGGCAGCCGATAGTATGCTTTAGGGTAAGGTGATACCTTATTAACAGCGCAGGTACTAGCCAAAAGCTCATATACGCGTGTTCCGCGGATGGTTTTTCCGCTGCATGGCGCTGTATAAACTGATCTACTCCAACTTCGTAGATAATTATTGAGGAGATTAAAAAGCGACAGTTGATTTCTCCTCGGCCAACGGTACCTGACGAATACTCACAGAACATCCAAAATGTACGGCAGGCGAAGCGATGTCAGTATAACAATTCTGCTGGGGATCTAATTGGTGTTGGACAGTGCTACCGGCATAACCTTTTAAGCAAGTGTACTTCTACTAGTCTAGGTCCCTCCCACTAATGCCTGTGAGGTGCCAACTAAGTTTGTCTTGCAACTTGTGCTCGTCGTAGGCTTTGAATAGGCACTTCAAAGGCTGCAACCCCACCCGAATGGGCGCGGCTCGTTTTCTGTGTGTGTGTCCCGCAGCCACAGAGCTGGTAACTTCGACTGAAATTTGCCTGACGAGGGTATATTACAGGAGAAGAAGAAGGTGCGATCACTGGAGCAAGAAATTTATTGGCCTGACGTTTCGGATTCTCACTCGGACTCATTATCATAGACTGTCGCTGATGCTGGCTTCGAGTAAAAATCCCAAACGTCAAGCCAATAGAAATCCTGTTTCAGTAATCCCCTCTCCTTCTTCTGTACTGCTTCTATCGATGATACCTCACCTCAATCTGTCATTCAGTTGGAATTCTCTCGTAGAAGGTGCTGTCAGTTTGGACTGTCGAGTGTCAAGTTTACGACATCTAGCTGGTGCAGTTAATCATCTGTTGCGTGAAATCTAGGCATTGCCACATCTCTATAATTAATAACCAACCTTCCTATTGTTCATAATTCCTTGCATATCATCGAGTGTTCTTTTGAGCAGAAATAACAGTTTATTGATTGGTTTTCTGTGACATTGAACAAACGGCACAAGAGCCGGATTTCTTTGAAGGGTAGACTGTGGACCATCCTTTCGTCTTTTTTTGTGAATAGAAACTTCACTGTTATAGGGGGGCACTCACTGATCGCTTTACAGAACGTAGCCGTCCCGTTGTGCATAGCAGCTGTCTCCCTTGAGCCCGCCAGCGGCCGCACAGTGGCGCCTAATATACAGCGTGTGAGCGATCTCATGAGATTTTGACCAAAATTCTGGAGTGCGTTTCCGATTAGGTAGGACTACTTAAGTGGGGTTGTTGTACTGATTACCATGCAGCATAACCCTATAACATTTCGGACTGGCCAGGATGTCGGCTTTTAAATGCACTTCTTTTTGACCTCCTGCAGAAACCACACTCGGTAAAAAGGGACTACTTCATTAGCATGTATGTTTTTTTATTGATTTTCGGTGGTCTTATAAATTGAAATATATTTTACAGAAAACATGAACAAAAATAGGCTTTCTTTTGCTCATTTGGCAGGAAATCACATTTTCTTCATAGTTAATGCCCGAAGAAAGTGTGTATTTAGGTTTTGAAACAGTTTCCCAATTCCCGAATAATTTTCAGCCTGATCTGCCATTGCATCGGCGTTTAGCAATTTAATTCTACAAGGTGCATGCTTTCCGCGTAAGGAAAATCATGTTTTCCTCTATGCCACATAGAGTTCATGAAATTTTGCAATGGATCCGGACTGTGTTGAACATTTAATGAGGAGCATTAGTAAACGGGCATGCGCGGTCTTGCATGCAAAGGCATCGCACGGTCATAAAAATCTCATAATTAGAGACTTCTGTAAAACCAAAATATACACTTTCATCGGGCATAAAATATAAAGACAATGTGAGTTCCTACCAAATAAGCAAAAGAAAGCATATTTTGTGCGTGTTTTCTGTAAAATATATTTGAATTTATAAGACTATCGAAAATCAACAGGAAAAATGCATGCAACATCAGTAGTCATTTTTTTACCGAATGAGGTTTCTATAGGTGGTCAAAATGAAGTGCATTCTAAAGCCGACATCCTGGCGTGTCCGAAATGTTTTAGGCTTATGCTGCAGGGTAATCCGTATAACAAGCCCACGTAAGAAATCCTTCCTAATCGGAAACGCATTCCAGAATTTTGGCTAACATTTTATGAGATCGGTCACGCACTGTAGGCAGACTAGCATTATTAACAAGGACAACAGAGGCTTGAATGGTCATTTTTGGCTTATTAGCCGTCGTCAGCCACACAGTCTCAAGGTGTTCAACTCCTGAGGCTGGATCCCGCGACTTGTTTGCTAGAAGTCCAACGCCCTAACCACTGAGCCACGGGCTCGTTGTCCTGTCAGTTGCAATTCAGTATAGCTAGTCAGCCTACATTACGCGCGGCCGTGCTGCTGCTGGTTGGACTCGAGAAAAATTCATAGAGCACAACGGGACAAGTGAGTTCCGCGATGTGATCAGCGAGCCCCCATCTACTATTGTATATCCCTGATCGCAACCGACAGGATAATGAACCAGTAACCCAGTGGCTAGTACGTTGTGCTTCTAACCACAGGCCGCATGATCGAGCCACATGGTTAAAGACCTAGGGGTTCGCCATGGCTGGCTGACGACGCCTAACAAGTCAGAAGTGCCCGTTCCACTCTCCCTTGTCTTTGTCAGTAATATTAGCAACTTCACTTCTACAACGACATCGCTTGGTAGGCATCAAGACGTTCCAGGTACCTGGCACCACGAAACGTGCCCGTTCCACTCTCCCTTGTCTTTGTCAGTAATATAAGCAACTTCACTTCTACAACGACATCGCTTGGTAGGCATCGAGACGTTCCAGGTACCTGGCACCACCAGACGCAATTATCGGTCCAGCTAATGAGGGATACAACATAACCCGGAGCCAGTTCAAAACTCTATGGGCCCAAAATAACGTCTAATTAAACAATGTGGAGTTGTGTAAGATTTTCCATGCACGGAAAGCATGCAGTTTGTAGTTTGGAAGCACTAAGCTCGATTGTAACCGCGGGTCGGGAACAAAATTGTTCGAGAATTAAAAAGGTTTTTCTTTAGAAAAACAAATGATATCCTTTCTTTCGGTTTAAGACCTGGCTTTTCACCAAGTGAGTGCAAGGAATAATATCGCTCCGCATGTCTTCTATAAAATATGCTTAAATTTATAAAGGCATCGAAGATCAGTGGGCAAAGCCTATATTACCTAAGTAGTGGTTTTTTGAAAAAGGTGACTTTCGCTAGCGGCCGGAAATTATCTGATTCGAAAGGTGCCATGCTTGCGTGTCTGGGATATTGTTAAAGTGGCAGCATGATAGTCATTACTACAAACCCAACAAAGTACTTCTTTCTAACCGAAAACATATTTCTCGGTTGAAATTTCATGAGATAGACCACTAACGCTACTAGAGCGTAAAACACTGGGCGAATGCCATTTTCGCTGTTGAGACATACCATCGTAGTCGAGGAATTTATGAATTCAAATGCAGCATACCAACTATTACGGTGCGTGACTTATCTCATGAAATGTTGGCTGAAATTCTGAAATGCGTTTTCAGTTAGGAAGAATTCCTTGGTCGCGGTTGTAATACTGATTATCTTAAGGCATACTCTTATAACATTGTGGACTCGGCAGGATGTCCGCATTTAAATGCACTTATTTTCAATCTCCCGTAGAAAGCGTGCTCGGTAAAAAATGACTACATAAGTAGCATGCATTTTTCCCACTGATTTTCGATGGTCTTGGATATTCAAATATATTTTATAGAAACCACAAACAAAAATGTGCTTTCTTTTACTCAATTAATAGAGAATCACGTCTTCTTTATATTTGATACTTAAGGATAGAGTATAATTAGGTTTTAAAAAGTTTCTTATTATGAGACTTTTTAAGACCGCGATATGTCCATTCACATAGCATCGTACCTGGCCGTTTACCACAGCTCCTCATGAAATGTACAACATGATCCGCATCAATGGCAAAATTTTATGGACCCTGTATGATATCTCTTTAATGACATAGAAAAATATGGGATTTTCTTTACGCGGAACGCATGTTCCTTGTAGAGTGTAATCACTTAGCGCTAATGCAACCAATGTTCAGGCTCCAAATTTTTCGGCAATTAGGAAACTTTTTTAAAACCTAATTATACTCTTTCCTTAAGTATAAAATATATAGAAGACGTGATCCTCTATTGATTGAGTAAAAGAAAGCACATTTTTGTTTGTGGTTTCTATAAAAAATATTTGAATTTCCAAGACCATCTAAAATCAATGGGAAAAATGCATGCTACTTATGTAGTCATTTTTTACCGAGCACGCTTTCTACAGGAGATTGAAAATAAGTGCATTTAAATGCGGACATCCTGCCGAGTCCAAAATGTTATAAGAGTATGCCTTAAGATAATCAGTATTACAACCGCGACCAAGCCTGCCTGTAAGCGCTCTGAATCGGAGCTCGCAGACAAAATAGGATGAGTATTGTCCCTGTCGTAGCAGGACCGTTAAACTTCCTCCCCGATCCAAACTGAAAAGACACAGAAAACCTGGCTTAATCGTAGGGCCTTCAATCATATACCCGAAATTTCGGCGTTTGATCGATCTGTTATCTAAATATGGGTTGGAATATTACTGAGCAATGATGGTGAGTAGGCTATAAATAATCATTGTAGCCCCTCATGCTTCATAAGTAGCCCTATAGGTAGGTCCCAGGCAAAAAGACAGAGCATTCTATTGCCAATGGAAGCGAAGAGACGAGTCCCAGGAAGTAGACGTGAAGAAGGAGTCACGATCGCAGAGACAAGAGCTTTATTAGCCTGACGTGAATGTTCATAGGTATGCGGTAGCATGGCTACTACATCCTATAAATACTGCAGCCCCTTGTGCAACAAGCACCCGTTTCTGTTTTTTGTCTCTGATGATGGATTCGAGTAGGAATCCGAAACGTCAGGATAATAGAGCTCTTTTCCCCGCGATCGTGTCTCCTTCTTCAAGGGTTTTCTATGTTTGAGATAGTGTGCATTCCGAGATAATATGATGAAGATAGAAGGCTCGTCGGAAAAAATCGAGTTGTACTCGTGAATTTTCGACCTGGTGACACCAACCCGTCGTCAGACGAAATAAACAGAGGAGAAAGTGAAATGGTCAGACCAAATTGGTTGGCGTGACAGGGCAGCCACCAATAGGTAAGCAACTAATGCATGAAAGGGGGGAGCGGAGACATAATTAAGCTAGGGTCTGTGGTGGGGAGGGAAGAGGGAACTGTTGCGACTCCCTGTGTTGGAGGGTAGGGGGATGACGATTCAATGTGATTTCGAACAGTGGACTTAATAATCGTCGATCCGGCATGCGGGTAGAGGTCAGTTAGGGATTGCGATTGCGCTTCGATGTGTCTGCGGTAGGGGGTGGCGAAATAGTACGATTATACCTGGCCCGGTATGGATTAGCGGCTGTTATTAGGTCGTGGGCGCGAGTCCGTGAGCCGGGTACACAGACCTTCATAATGAGCGTCCAACTCGACATGACGATGCATGCTAGACCGTTTTCTGTATTTAAAATGAGGAGTTTAAGGGACCTCCACCACACTTGATCGTTAGTTGTTAAGATTTTTGAATAAGAATTTCCCCGGAGACGATTCGGACCAATGCTCATTAACCCCGGATTGCCTTCATGTAGAATCGCTGACGCAGTGAAGGGCATCTGGGATTTGGAGGAAGGCGAAGTAGTACTGCTGGAGAACATTTTGAATCACGCCTATCTACTGGAATTCATCTCAAGCAGTGAGTCCAAAGGAGCGGAGTTGGATGCCCGAATTGTCAAGTCTCTCACAAAATCAGGTAACTTTTCATGACATTTTCTTCTTAATGTCATTTAGCTTTCCAGATGTGGATTTAACAATATAGGCAGAATGATATTACCAACAAAGACAAGGGAGACTAGAATGGCCATTTCTGGCTTATCAGCCGTCGTCAGCCATTCATCCCCAACCCCGAAGTGTGAAACATACGAGCCTCGAACTCGCGACCTGTTAATTAGAAGTCCATGCCTCTAATCACTGCGCCACGAGCCCGTTGCCCTGTCGGTTTTCGATCGGGAATATACAATGGTAGGAGGCGATCACAGATCGTTCATAGGGAACTCACTCGTTCCGTTATGCCTTCAGGGCTCTTTCTCTCTCTCGAGTCCAACCAGCAGCCGCTCAGTGGCGCATGATATATAAGCAGAATGGCACTACCAACAAAGACAAGGGAGACTGGAATGGTCATTTCTGACTTATTAGCCGTCGTCAGCCAGTCATACCCAAGCCCGAAGTGTGGAACACCCGAGGCGTGGACATCTAACTAACAGGTCGCGAGTTCGAGGCTCGGGTGTTTTACACTACGAGCATATACATATGCAAATCTACGTCGGGAGTACGGTATAATACCTTTACTGTATACATATTATATATACATATAGATTGATACAGCACTGTTTCGGGCTTGTTTGCCTTCACTCAGTCAACCATGACCCTGACCTTCATCTGGAACCGGAAACACAAACCTGCGCACAGACTCACCCGGCGCAGCTGGTCCACCACTGGGCTCTATCAGATTAGTCATAAGCACTTCATCGAACCGAAGTTCATCAGTGCCTCGCCACCCGCCATTCTCTGTCGCTGTAGGTGGGGTATTTATTCACTCAGGAATGGGCGCACACCGATCTATTGGCTTCCAGAAGCAAGACGTTTTGTGTGGGCGATAGGGGTCACGAACAGGCAACCACTTACCAGGCCAAAGTCGGCCAAACTATGATAGCAGAGGGAGACGGCAGAGTCTGGGGGGTAGATTGATACAGCACTGTTTTGGGCTTGTTTGCCTTCGTTCAGCCAATCATAACCCTGACAATCGGCTGGTTGCCTGTTCGTGACCCCTATCGCCCATACGAACTTTGTGTGCTTCGGGAAGCCAATGGATCGGTGTGCGCCCATTCCTGAGTGAATATATATCGAAAAACAGGTACCCCAAGAAATATAATAAGAAAGGTGAAGTTCTTTGGAAAACAGCAAAATTTTTTGTGAATTTTCGAGACCGGTTTTTCTGCTCGTCTTCAGACAACGGGCGTGCAGAAACAATTAACATCTAGACTGAGTCTGGCAAAAGCATTCTATGATTGGTTAAGGTCATCGTCTCGGGATTGGTTGAGTCAGTTTGAATCTGTCCTTAACGATTTTGTATGTGGCATCTAAGTCGATATGCCGGTTGATGCATGCCTCATCTGAGTGCATTGCCTTCAGGAATTCGCGGCCTTTCCTTGTTGGGCAGGCGCCAAGAGTGCGAGTGCTTTCCCATGCGAATTTATGCCCAGTATCCAGTGTGCGCATGGCCACCTGGGATAGATGGTCGCGTCTCTTCATCACTAACTGATGCTCATGTATACGGGTTGAGACAGGCTTCCCAGTTTGGCCACAATAACCGGCATCACAGCTAGAACAGGGGATTTTGTAGACCACACCTTTTCTTTCGAGATAGCCAACCCTGTCCTTAGGGTGCACAAGCTGTGTGCGTAAGGTAGTTGCCGGCTGGCGTGCTAAGTGTTTCTGGTACTTTTTCCATTGTCTTTCGACTAATTCAGATACATTTTTGACGTATTGGAGAGTTCGCCATGTGGTTGGTTTCGGGGCCTGAGCGGCCGTAGCATTGGAAATACTTTTTTCCTTGGATTGCTGGTGCCTCAGGCATTGACGTATAAAGTCATGGTGGAATGGGAGTTGTCCATGGACCTCTGTTTCGAAAGTAAATGTAATTCCTGGAAATATCGAGTTAATATTGGTATGGAGCAGATTCAAATGATCTTTCTTGACGATGACAAAAGTGTCATCTACATATCGCAGCCAAAGTTTTGGGTTGACCGTGGGAAGGGCTTTGCTCTCTAATTTCTACAGCAATGCTTCTGCCAGGAAACCGGATATTGGTGAACCCATGGGAGCACCTTTTAATTGCCGGTAGCATTGATTGGAGAAGGAAAGATTTGTCTCCAGACAAATATGTATGTACTGGACGGCGGGCATCCCTAGAGATATAATTTGAAAATGGGAGTTTCTTTGGGGAAAAGAAAGAACTTTACCTGTAAATTTTCGAAACTGGTTCCCCGGCTCGTCGTCAGACTACTGGGTTCTGCACAAAAACAGTTAACGATTAAAACCGCACAGAACAAGTGATTCTGTGGTTGGCCGAAGTTTGCTCCATTGCGCATCAATCCCATTTCGTCCTCACCTCGGCATTGGCTGCGTTCGCCTCCATTTGTCCTTGAGAAATTTTCACTGTCCACGGCCTGCTAATTCGAGCCAAAACACACTGCTCTGATGAAAAATAGTTACCCGTCCAGAGCTGAAATACCTCTTTAAATTATTTTCCCACAATGGGTACCCGCGCGACTTTATGCGCCATCGCATGAGGCACGAGCTTAATTAAAAAGGTATTTTGAACAATACGGCCACCCAGACACCAAAAGCATTTACCTGGCGGACTCTCCCGTATGTGAAAAATGTATCTGAGCTCGTCGAAAGACAGCTGAAAAAAACATCAGATATAAGTAACACACCAGCCTGCAACCACCTTGAGTACACATCTTGTACACTCTAAGGACAGGGTTGGCTATCTCGATAGAAAAGGTGTTGTCTACAAGAGCCATGTACCAGTTGTGATGCCGTCCATTTTGGCCAGACGGGGGACTCTGTCTCAACCCCTATACAGGAGCACCAGTTACCCGTGAAGAGACGAGATCATCTGTCCCGAGTGGTTATGCACACACTGGACACCGGACACCAATTTTCATGGGAGAACACGCGCAGTGTTGGCGTCTGCCCTATAAAGAGAGGCCGTGAATTCCTGGAAGCAAGGCACTCAGATGAGGTATGCATCAATCGGCATATCGGCTTAGATACAACGTACAAATTTCTCAAGGACAATGGAGGCGAGCGCAGCCAATGCCGAGGGGATGACGCAGTATCATTGACGTGCATTGATGCAGGCTTCGTTCAACCGTGGAATCACTTGTTCAATGCGGTTTAAATAGTTAACTGTTTTTTTGCATAATCATCACGACGAGCTGGGGAACTGGTTTCGAAAATGTGCTAATAAATTTCTTACTAGTTGCTTTTTAATTTCCTCACAAATTATCTACGAAGTTGAAGTATGTCAGTTTATTCAAGATCGATAGGCACAGACCGAGAATTTTATGCATGAATATGTGGGCTTAAGTCCATCAGCCACAGCGGGTAACCGCATAACATTCATTCACTTCCGACAGGCAGCTAGTAGTCTACTTTAGGTTAAGGTGATACCATACTAGCAATACAGATACTAATCGAAAGTCCATACACGCGTGCTTTGCCGATGTTTTGACGCTGCATGGCGCAGCTGCGAGGGGTTTGGCTCGTCAGTGTGTCCCCCAGCAGTCCCCGTGTGGTTTCCTGGTAGATACTCCAATTTAGAAATTGTCGCTTTTTAATTTCCTCGGAAATTATTTACGAAGTTGGAGTAGATCAGTTGATTCAAGGTACCACCTTACCCTAAAGTGTGTTACTAGGTGCCTGTCGGCAGTTAATGAATATTACGCGGTTACCCGCTGTGGCTGATGGACTTTGGCCCAAATATTCATGTATAAAATTCTCGGTCTGAACCTATAGACCTTGACTAAAGTTAGTTTCTTCAACTTCGTAGATAATTTCTGAGGAAATTACAAGGCGACAATTTCTAACTTGGAGTACCTACCAGAAAAACACACGGGGAATGCTGGGGGACACACTGACGAGCCGAATTTGATTAGAGTATGGAAGATGATATATATGTATATATCATCTTCCATCACTAGTCAAGTCGGTCGACGATCAGATTGTGTGCAGTGACTGACTGACGTAAAGCCGTCTTATCACACATGGGCGTGGATCGGACCTGCGTGCTCAAATGTCACATCAATGGTCACTGCTGTCTGACATTTGTTCTAAATGAGACCTCAGTTATCCTGCCAGCTGACAACGCCCCATGCCATGATTTCTGACGCGCCGTGACAACTTTAAATGCATCAGAGCTAAGAACAGGTTCATTCGCCACCAGATTAAATACATTGGCGTCGGTCTCACTTTATCTTCTCTCTACTGCATCAGAAACCCCCTCAGCCGTTCAACTGACTAGTGCTGACTAGATAAAGACGTTGGCGTGGCATAAGTTTCCATGTGGCATATGCAGCGTGCAGTTTAGGGGCTCACGAGGGTTTAGTGCACCCCATCTGACGTATGCTGTAAGCCAATTCGGTCCCGTTTTCATCTAGTTAAAAGTTACTACAATAATTAACCAGCCCATCTTGGCTGCGAGCCAACCACTTAAGACCCAGTGGATGCCAATGCGTGAAAATTTAGTTTGAATCTCAGCCGGGAAGGTAGGCGAGTGCATCGATCTCACGAATGCCAAAATTCTTCAACACAATACAATATTGAGCTATTCAATCCCAGGCTTTTGCCCATAAAGCGTGTTAAACACATAGACACATTTAAGGCACACGTGTGATGTTGATTCGGTTTCGCGTTATATGGAAAAGTACTTTTTGTAAACGCTTAATTCGCGACAACCAATCAATGTATCTGTTGATGTCGTACACATATGAAATCTAAACCTGTTCAAAGCTATATATGAGGTCTGCTACTTCGACAGGCTAGCTTGTAATGGCCCGACTATGGTCTAAAGGACCTTTCGTAATAGCTAAAACCCTTCTGTTACACGGCCTTTTGTACACATTAGACCGGTTAGGCTTCATTGTTACGGTTTTGATTGTATCTTACGCACTGGTCATTGCTCAGGTTAATCTGTGCCTTGCGAGAACTACTGCGTACTATCGAGTGCAGAGACGTCGGGTTACGATGTGAACTTTCAGTTTCCACAGACAGTCAAAGTCTGGTGCGGTTGGCATTGTAGGTAATAAAACATGTGGATGATGTGCACCTTCAGTCTACTCGTTGGAAAAACCCCAGTAATTGCGAATGTGCCGGAGTAATTTGTTTACTTTCCTGAAGCTATCAACTTAGGAAGGTTAGCAGTTTAATGAGTCATAGACGGCAATACACACAGAGCTCAGAATAAGTACCCCAGTAGTCTAAATGATGCATTTAGTAGAGGGGGGAGGGAGAGGACGGCAGAGCATGCGGGTAGATTGATACAAAATTATTTTAGGTTTAGTCCGCCTTCATCCAGCCAATCACGACCCTGGCCATTTCTGATTGGATGAACTTAGCTCCCGGAACGGAAAACCGCTGTAATGGTTCCTCTGCTGCCATAAGGTTAAAATATAACAGGCAAAACACACAAAGATGGGGTTTTAGGGGCATGACAAAGTGTTCCACAAACCCATTCTATCGTACACAAGCCACATACTACCAGCCTTTCTGCCACAAGACACTATCCGAATCATGGGTCCAGTTAAAGGGCCTGTCCTATCACGAAGTGAATCGCCGGGCAGAAGTTCAAATGACCGGTCTGATTGTGTAACTGTGGAAAGGGAATTTTCACAGGGGGTTTAACTGCTGGCTATTGTGTAGCATAATCACAAGATGCTGTAGTTAAGAAAAGATACCGACTTTGGGACCTCGTCTCGGTCGCCTGGAAAAACCACTTTCGGTATTTAGTGACTGATTGCGTAGCACTTTATTACTGGATTTCGATACCCTTATTAATTCGAATAGATTCTACAAAAACATGCACAAAATATTCATTCTTGTGCACCTTTGATAGCAAATTATCCGAAGACGAGGTGGCAAACATACGTAGCTTTCGATAAGTTCTCCTCTGGCCAGCACAGTTATATGGGAACGGGGTAGAAGCAGATAAGAGAAATCAATAAAAGTTCATCTTAAAACACTGACGAGGTGTGGGAATGTGGGGAGGGAGTGGGGGTAATAGCAGTAGGCGTCAGGGACGGGGTGAGAGCAGAAGGGCGCGGAGTGTTGCAACGCGCTGGCCCAGTAGCTTAGGGTAGCTTGATGGGACCTTATAAATTTCACGAAAAGCTTCGCTGGGGTCAACACGATGTCCAGAATCAACAACGTGCGCGAGAATGGCGCTGCTTATGCTCCTAGTTTCGCCTTTTCCCAGCCGTATTCTCTAGGGAAAGCGCCGATTCGTGCGACTAATATAACCTGTTCCACAGGAGCAGGTGAAGGAATAGATGAACATTAAGGTGGTCTGAGGTGGCAACTTATCCTTACCTTTTTGCTCAAAGTCACGTACGCTCGCCACATCGTCTTCTAATTACTGCTATGGGGATTTTCGTAGAAACTTATATCTTCTTTAAATTTTATACACGAAGGAAGAACATCTCTCAGTTGTGAAGAAGTTTGTAATTGTGAGACTTTGAAGGCTGTGAAATATCCACTCATACAGCACTGTGTGTGCCGGTTTATTGATGCTGCTACACCAAAACTGCGCTTTCACCTTTCATGCACCCGGCGAGACGCCGGACGAAGTAAGAACTTTTCGTTCTAAAGAGGTCCGCAAAAAATCTGGCGTCTTGTCAGCCAACTGCTCTTCTTGAAATTCTGAACCACTTTGTCCTCTCGGTTAAATTAAGGAACGAACGCTGTCATATTGGGGATAGCAAGGGAAAGTTGAGGGTGAAAGTATGCACTCTAGTCTGAATCCGTGGTCCGTCCCCTGAATCTAGTTTGAAATCAGGCCGAGATACAGCATTTTAAACATCTGTGTCTGCTATCAATTGGAAAGACTTTTACGGTACAAAATTCAATTGAAACGACTTTCTACGCGGACGCGACCCGTGAGTGTCGATTGTTCTGATACCCTAGCTACGCGGTGAGTATGAAGTCGGTTCAGTGGCTTCCCGCTTAACACAGAGGTGCGACTCGGAAACGACTCAGGGCTTTTTGTCCCAGCATAAAAGTATCCTTCTTTTGTTGCAGAGCTATTTGAAGGTGTGGATGAAAACGAAATTTGGAAATTCAGACTTCGAATGGCCCTGCAACTAAATCGCACAGACTTTCTGAGCGAGAACATGTTTGCTGGTGTGCAGTGGGATGTAAGTTTCCTGTTCCTACTTACTCTTGCCACTCACCGAGTCTTCTTCGGAAGGCTAACCTTAAGGGTGTTTTGCATATTTTAGAAAGTGGTGATGGCTACATTTGTGGAACTAGGTCTCTCGGAAGATAAGAGGGATTTCCTCCAACTCCTCCTGGACTCTGGCTTCCCGCTACATGAGTACATTACTTTCGATCTTATCGAGAAGCTCTATCAAATTGATTTCGAAAGCAACGTACGTTTTTGTGAACAATCTGTTCTATGGTTTATACGTTTCTAGGGCTTTTTTCGACAGCGCAACCGACTACATGTTCATTCGTAATGCAGGTAGGGTATGGGTCGTTTAGTTAATTCCCAATTGGTGGATATATTTGTTTCCCTTACTTTGTTGGTTAATACTGGCATTTTTGGATTCTCGAGCAACACGTCAAAGCTATCTATAATTTGCCAGGTTTACGGCGTTAATGTCGAAAAATGGCAGCCTTTGGAAGTAATTATGCGTCAATAGCTTCCTAACTTCTGTGTGAATGGAAAATTGTATGCCTGCTCGCCAATCTACTTTTCGCTCCCTGTTCGTGCATGAAAAGTCTGACATTTCTCATCATGGTAACAATAGGATCTTTAGGACTCTGTGCACTCTAAATGTTTTTGAGCAGATTCTGGAGGATTCATAGCCCTTAGGGCTAATCATCTTTTTCACGCAAGTTAAAAGCAAAATTTCGGCAAACTGAAGGATGTTTTGACATCACATGTGGGATTCATCAACTCAGCTTAGAGAACGCAAATCCCTCGGCTTATCTTAATGTTTTAAAGTCCCGAGAGATCTACATGTCAGCGAGAAACTGCGAATATGATGGTCGCTCGGGCAGGAGTTATAAGAGCACTTTTCATGATTTTTCTTTTAGAAACCTCGAGCGGAAATATTCAAGATTTTGGTGTCTACTTCATACAAACCGGTAAGTTTAGTCACGTTTGTTGGATTTCTGTGTGGACTTTGTTTTCAAATGAACCGATTGTTTCATCGCACCTAGTATGGTAGGGACGGAAATGCAAATTTCACACGACAGAAGGCATTTGTTAAGTCACCTAACTAGCCCACTTTAACTATCCTTGTTATAAAAGCATGTATTAAATATTTGAATTCAGTCAGGTCAGTGTTTTATACTCAGCATCCTGATTCTGGAATCTATTTTTGGAACGACTGATCAAAACCTCAAAGGTATCACGCGGGAGTGACAGCTCCCGAGTCTGACTGTAGAATCGAATAGATGTCCTTTTAGTCAAGTATTTCAGAGACGATGGCAGATCGACGAGAAATCGATAATTTCGATATTTACCGGCGTAGGGAGGGGAGACTGAAACGGCTACACTGGGGACAGAAATGACCATTCTACCGACCAGGCCACCGCCAGCGAGGGCCGCTGACCTCTACTCGACACTTAATCCGGTGTTGATTACCCCTGATCGCATCCGAGAGATAGTCGGCTAGTAAGGTATCTAAAGAAGATGGGCTTACCGGAACAGGTTTATTTAGATGCTGACGTTTCGAAGAGCTTAATGGACTCTCCATTGTTAAAGCGTAAAATGCACTTAATCGACCAGAGATCCCAATTGGCGTGTCACGTTGGTCGGCCTAGTGCTATCGATTTTTCTCTCCTCTCGCTGCCTCGGGCTCTCGGGGGATGGTTGAGGGGCGTTTTGTCTGCGTGCTTTGTGAGTCACCACTCCGTCGGGGGGGGGGAGGGGTGTTTAAATAAGCGTCGTATGGTCGGCCTGGCGGTTCTTGATCTTCTTCATCGAGTAAACTCGCCGTCGGGCTGTCCCTGTATGACCTTCTTAAGTCCGGTGTGGTTGTTTGGTCCTGAGCTCTACGATTGTGATGACTTAGGAGTTTGTAAGCAGCAGGAAGGTCCAGATGCCCGTTGATGGAGTGGGCATCGGAGAACCACGCCTCGAGAGTTAACCGTTTTAGCTTCTGTCTGGCTATCCCAGACACTTTGTCGAGAGAAGCAGACGTCGGACGCACAGACGGCGGCCAAATGAGCAGCAACCTGAAGTCTGGGGGCCATTCCCTACGTTAAAGGGGTCTCTGAGCCGGTCTCTCGATTTTTACAACCTGCCAGAGTAGGCATTGCCCACCGACCCCAGGCAACAGTTCGACGCCGTCTGATGCAACCTAAGGACCCATTTCCACCCGCCGAAACCTCAGCAATCATCTACAAAATAAATTACAATGAGGGCGACTGCAACTGTGTGGGAGAAACCGGGCAGAAATTCCAGACTCGTCTACAAGAGCAAAAAACGACTACTCGGAGGTTAGACCCAAACTTCCAATTAGGAAAACACGTTGGAGAAATTGGGCATACTTTCGATCTCCAGCGAGCTATAAACTTAGGCCGGGCCAACACAAAAGCAGAACGGCTAATTCTTGAGGCGTGGTTATCCGATGCCCACTCCATCAACAGGCATCTGGACCTTCCTGCCGCTTACAAACTCCTAAGTCATCACAATCGTAGAGCTCAGGACCAAACAACCACACCGGACTTAAGAAGGTCATACAGGGACGGCCCGACGGCGAGTTTACTCGGTAAAGAAGATCAAGAACCGCCAGACCGACCATCCGACGCTTATTCAATCAGCTCCCCCCGACGGAGTGGTGACTCACAAAGCACGCAGACAAAATGCCCCTCAGCCATCCCCCGAGAGGCCGAGGCAGCGCGAGGAGAGAAAAATCGATCAGCACTAGGCCGACCAACGTGACACGCCAATTGGGATCTCTGGTCGATTAAAATCATTTTACGCTTTAACAATGGAGAACCCATCAAGCTCTACGAAACGTCAGCATCTAAATAAACCTGTTCCGGTAAGCCCTTCTTCTTCCTCCTCTTCTTTTTCTTCTTCTCTTCTTCTTCTTCTTCTTCTTCTTCTTCTTCTTCTTCTTCTTCTTCTCCTTTTTTCTTCTTCTTCTTCTTCTTCTTCTTCAAATAATCAACTCGGATCTCTCAACTTTGCCAATCTAAGGTATCTGATTTCTAGCTTACGTCAACTAGTTCACATCCGGACCTTCATGTTCTCCTGGACGGTATTTTCACATTGATCGCAAACATCATAGGTGCATCAGGAGGAAACTGAAGGGCAAGGTGAGGAAGATCCCGTAGCTACGAAACTGAAATGCAGGACACTGCGTAAAGCGTAAATTTTCGAACTATTTGTCATTCTGTCAGGCCGGAGGCAAATGTCTGATAAAGGCAGGCGTGGGAAGTCCAAAGTCCTGTAAACTGTGCACGCATACTACACAAATTTGTCGTGAAGACCTAAATTTTCATACATTACATCTCTGACCGAGCCGGGATTTCCAAACTGCTATTAATAGAAAAGGTTTCAGTAGGATATGAATATACAGCCCCCGCAGCATCTTGGTGTATATATCCACATCCGACCGAAGTTTTCTAATGAAAAATTCAACCACTTTTATGCAGCCTATTAGAAAAAGCAAAGAATCGACCAAGACTAACAATCGGAGCCTTGGACACATCCTAATGTGCAGTTTTTTGACGTGGATCATAATTAATAACATTTCACTTAAAAATCTATCTTTAAAATTTACCGCAATATGTGTTTTCGTTAACCCATCATCGGACCAATACGGTTACATAGAAATTGAAAATATGAGACGTTCACAGGGTTTATAAGTGACTCGGAGGCAAGTTACACCCATCGTTCCCACGCCACGTGCATGACGAGGTCGGCATGTTATGGTCATTGGGGCGAGGGGTGTGACAAAGGGCTGTGAGTCATGTTTTTTGGTCGGGATTACACATCACTGGCCTGAGGAGGGTTGGGGCGACGTGTAATAACCACATGGGCCGCGGAAGACAGAGCGCTTGTATCAGCGTCTTCTGACGACAAAGCACTGGCTAGCGAATGCAGTGCAACAGGACGAATGAATTCCGTAGCGCGACCGGTGAACGCCCTTCTACCTTTAACATAGCCCATGAGAATTCGTGGCCACAGTATCGAAATCCAGACCGATGCTCGTCTCATCTCGGGACGCAAAAGCGAGATAAAAACATAAAATCCGCTCGGTGTAGTGAAGACAGAAGGGGTGAATGAGAGAGTGGAGAAACGTGATGATAGTAGCACGGACGGAGGGATTGAGAAAAATCGCGGTCTGCAGCCAGTTAATGCTGCGAGACAAACGAGAAGGGACCGTGCAGGCGGGCGGGTCATCAAATATTTCACATCACGACTTGGAGACTGGGAGATGTCTGTAGAGGCGACTAACCGAGTTCCATAAAGCGGTCCAGAAGGAGAAGCAAATGCGATCGTTGGAACAGGATGTTTTTTTGGTCCGACATTTCAGGTTCTCACTCGAACCAATCATCTGAGCAATCACAGCAGAGGGTAGAAGAGGTACAAGGAGAGCAGTATTTATTGGATGCAGTAGTCCGGCAAACACAAGGTTACAATAATTAGCACCGATCGCACCGTTCATCGTTGGGAACCGTATTTGATGTGATGACTGCTTGTCGATCCATGCTCGGATCGTTAACGGGGTGATTTTGTTACTGTTGTTGCTTATCGGCCTGAAGCTTGGCTCACTAGTGCCTTCATTCGGGACGGCGTTTACTCT
The DNA here is from genome assembly GCA_902702965.1 of Spirometra erinaceieuropaei. Lineage (NCBI taxonomy): Eukaryota > Metazoa > Platyhelminthes > Cestoda > Diphyllobothriidea > Diphyllobothriidae > Spirometra > Spirometra erinaceieuropaei. The sequence continues at coordinate 417,481 of CACRXP010000460.1, read as the reverse complement.
CCCTGTGCCAAGTGACTAACTGTTCTGTTCAGGCAGTCTTTTCACAGCGTATGCGGAGGGTGGATCATTGCATTTTTAATTGACTCTGGGTCAGGGAACCACTACTAAAGCAGCTCAAGGGTCATAGTGCCATCAACGTTTGCGAGACGTCGAGCCTGGGAATGTGACCGAGTCCGGTGGAGCTTACCGCGACCCGAGATGTGACGTCCTTCCACCCCATTGACGATGCGGGCTCGAAAAGGATGAATCGCCTTCAGTGTTTTTTGTTTGTTAGTGATCGGAACCTGCCACATATCTGGCACCAGTACGCTAAAGAGCATCGCGAACGCCAATTTCGAGAACAACAAACAATTTACACTTGAATAATTGTTCTAGGAAATCGGAACAGCACTACGTAACGTAGATAAGAGGTTATGGGCCTTAGTTATCTTTCAGCCTTCAGCCTGTGATTGGCATCCACGTCACAGCTGGGCGTGAGTCACGCAACCACTGCTCTGGGTGACTACTACACTAGCGAGATCAGCCAAACTCAGGCGCCAGGTGCTTGTCACTTTTGTGCCGACAACAGTGAAATATGCTCTCACGAGCTCAGCGTCCGCGCCCAGCTCTAAATGAGTGGCGCAAACTAGCGGCAGTCGTGTTTGTTATGACTGGTTTTCAGCCTTCTGCGCAGAATGAATACCGCCTATTGGTATTTCCCGTTTGTCATCTCTGACGGGATCAGGGCTCTGGATATAGGTGATTAGAGTACGTCAATTATCCTAGCTCTGACCGATCAGACATCGCACCATCTCATTGAACAAATGTCTGGACTTTGAGAATCCCGTAGGTTTCTGTCCAGGTATCTGTCTGTTACTTGGCTTTATGCGTCTTCCAGCGTAAGCACACACAAGAGAGGACCTATGCGCCATTGTCGAGTGGTTATACGTCAATCCCGACTTGGTAGGCCTGAGGTTTGATCTCACCCGTTCTACCGCTTGGGCAGTGGGTTCGCCTCATGTCGGGAATGATGAAAACCACGTGAGATGGGCGTTCATATGTTTGTGGGGATGGTGGGGTAAATACACGAAATTAGGAACTTGAGAGAGAAAGAGAGGACTGCTTTATTTTGAAAATAACTTTCAAAACTTTCAGCAAAAACGGTTCTCCAGTACACAGTGATTACCATAGAGATTGACAGGTTTTGGACAGGAGGACATGATTATATACGGAGAAAAAAGGACTTTAAGGTGCAAGATCGTGTTTTTACCCAAATTGAAGTTTTCCGGGAGATATTGGAAGTTGCCAATTGCCTCTGTATTCTCTTCTGCACAGATGCCGACCACCATCACGATGAAAGTTGTTCACACTGTATTGTCACGTACTCTTGGTCACAAACTGAACAAGATGAATTTCAAGAAGGAGCATGAGAAGGCCATGCTCATGGTTGATCAACAGGCGAGTTTCGAAACTTCAGGTGAGTGAGTCGGATACTTTCCCTCATGTGTTGTTCACATTCGAACATTTGAGTCCCCGAAGATGTGTGTTAGCAAAGTGGCTAATCCTCCCCTCCAAGCGTCACACCTGCACCAGCAACAAGTAAAACAACTGACCTCGACTTGTCCTAACCAGTCTGAAAGTCTAGAGGTTTTTAACGCGACCAGCCATTTGCCTGCAGAGGTTGTTATGAACATTCTCGAAACCGAGTGAGAGCAGAATCGCACGCTTAATAGCAAACGTGTGCACTTTGAGCAAGTCAAATATGTCTGCTCTGTTAATCCCCATCATTCATAGTGATTTCGTACTAAAAACTTTCTTTACTAGGAGAGACAAACATTGTTATGGGTTCCAATAAGTCCAGCCAGACCGCGTGGCCCATAATTGTTCGATCATTCAAAGTCTAATTAAGCCGTGATCGGCAGTGCAATAGCTGTGTTGACTTAAAATGTCGCTTAGGCAACATTCTGGTAACCTGCTGTCCTTGCGTAAATTCAGTACATTTACGTCCACAAATGCATTAGAATTTATAAACATAATCTGAGGTAATTGCATGGAAGGGGCATTTTCGACGCCCGCTAACGTCTAAAATATCCTCTAAAGTACATTGGACGAGCACAGATGAATCTACCGTCAGATTTGTTAAGCTCCTGTCAAAATAGCCTATAAAGCCAGAAAACCAAATTCTCGCCCTTCTATCATGAGGCGCCTGTTTAAAAGCGGGTACTCCGCTAACCTAAAAAGAATCTTTTGGGTGCTACACGCTGCTATTTGGAAGCAGTCCACAGTCTGAGAGTAAAGCAGGACTTCTACAGACAAGTGGACTATGTAGTAGACCTGACCTTGTCTTGGTTAACTCCAGAGGCTTTAAGGTTGTCGACTCTTTAAGGTTATATATTGCTTTTTGGAATTGCTTTTTTCTCCTATTACACTGTATGTTCTGAACCATAACCTTGCTGTTTTCCCATGGATTTTCTGAACCATTTCTAACTGCGGCGCACAATTTACCCGTCATTCATGTAGGGGAACGACAGGAGGCGGCTATAAGGCAGCCGCGGAGTTTTTCGATTCTGATAAATCCTATTCTGTGCATTCTTCTTGTATATTTATAGCGAGAACAAAAAGAACTTTAATTATTCATGCAGTCAAATTGTAGCAACTAGCTCAAAACGCCATGCGGTAGATGCGCTGGAACAAACACGTGGCTAGATCAGAATTCTGCAGGTTTTATTTTGAATGTACACCCATAACAGATCTTGACGAAGGAGACACGATCGCTGGGACAGGAGCTTTATTAGCCTGACGTTTCGGATTCCTGCTCGAACTCGTCATCAGAGACAAAAGCAGATATGGGTGG
>CACRXP010000460.1:352756-392676 GCA_902702965.1 Spirometra erinaceieuropaei | reverse complement strand
GTGGGGGAAAGACTAATCCAACAACATTGACGGCAGATCGATAAGTAGTCATGGGAGGCTGGGCATTTCCAGCCTCCGGTGGCGTGTCATGCCTCAAACACAGGTCAGAAGGACTTGCAAAAAGAACTTGTTTTCTGCTCCCTAAACAAAAGCTCAGCAGTTAACCGCGTCGCTAACTACGCAGCAGAACACCAAGTAAAATAAAAAGGTGATGAACCACAGATATATTTTGCTTATGATGAGTTTAGTAGTTTGGCAAGGGATCAGATGACAGGCGTATCCTTTCAGTATCTATTCAACTCAGATTTGGTCAAGGATAGTGAGTTAAGGCTGATAAGCATGCAGCGTATGAACGAGTGACATCTGCAGTCCTCTTACTTTCTAGTCTACTTCGATGCTTTTTAATGTGCTGTCGTCTTAACCCTCTAATTAAATGACAACTCCAGACGTACTTCCATAAATGGATGAAATTTTAATCCTCTACTTGGCCTTTAGGTCAAACGTCCTTAACATCTGGATTACTGGGTCCTGTAGGCCACGATCAGAACTTTCGAAAGTGGAGTGGTTTTCATCGGCATATCCTGGCTACAGGACAGAGGTACAGTAGGTGGGCTAATTCATGAAATCTCAACAGAAATTCCTAAATGCGTTTCCGTTTCGAAAAGATTAATTAAATAGGGTTGTAGAACCAATCATCGTGCAGCATAAGTCCATAATAATGCAGTTATCACAGGACGCCGGATTTCGAACAAACTCCTCTACGGCTGCATCTAAAAACCATATTCCGTAAAAAATGACTACTAAAGTAGCATGCTTTTTTTCATCGATTTTCGATGCCCTTAAAGATTCAATCATATGTCATGGAAAACATTCCTAAAAATATTCATTCTTTTACTCATTCAGTAGAAAATTACGTCTTGTTTCAATTGTATACCCAAAGGAATGGGTTAATTCGGTTTTAAAAAGTTTATACTTGTGGGTTTTTTTAATATCGTGAAATGGCCGATCATGAAACGTCATGTGTCTGCATTTACCAACGTGGTTTGTAAAGTTAACAATGTGACTCAAATTCACTGCTTTATTTTACGAACTGCATATGGTCTCCTCCAAATAGGCAGAGAAATGTATGATTTTCCGTACGCGCAAATTATACGGCTTGTAGTTTGGGAGCCCTGAATGCAAGTCTAACGGCAGGTGGGGTTCAAAATTATTCGGGAATTAGAAAAGTTTTTTTAAAACCGAATCATACTGCTCTTTAGAGTATAAAATGGAAAGACGACGAAATTTTCTACCAAATGAGCATAAGAATGAATATTTTGTGCATGTTTTCCATGAAATATAATTGAGTCTTTAAAGGCAACGAAAATCGATGAAAAAATATATGCTACTTAAGTAGTCATTTTTTATGGAACATGGTTTTTAGATGCAATCGGGAAAAAGTTCGCTCGAAAGCTGGCATCCTCAAATAGCTGAATTATTATAGAATTATGCTGCACGATGATTGGTTTTACAACCCTACTTAATTAATCTTTTCGAAACGGAAACGCTTTTCGGAATTTCTGTTGAGATTTCATGAGTTAGCCCACTTACCGTATGTTGCGGCAGCCATTGCCACATACAGACGCTAGCTACCACGACCTTCAAGCCCAGTCCCCACTAGAAGGTGAATTTGGACAGAGCGTTGGATAGAGCGTTGTATTCTGAACATAAGGATTAGATAGTATGTTTGAAGAAGTCGACAGCCGGGCGACAGCACACATCCAATGCCGCGAAGGCAGGCATCTCAAGTGTGGCAGCGAGGCGTGCGCCAATGCGCCTCAGGCGATGGCATGTCCGCGTTAAGCTGATTGGCCAGTTTAGATTGCCCTGACGGGCCGAGACCAAGACAGCCATTGGTACGCTCGTGCAAGTACGCGCAAGAGGCTCATTTTTGCGACAGGCGCCCGGACTGGGGTCACATACATTGTCCTGCGTGTGGAGCATACGTAGGTGGTCGCGTAGCGACGGGTAGTTAAACCCCGGAAGTGCCTCTTAGTCGACGACAGACTGGATACCCGGCCTTTGAAGGGTGATATCCCAGGCCAAGTGCGGGGCTGCATGTCGAACTTCTGGGTTTGTTTGTGTCTGCTATGCCATGATTCGGCAAATCATGGCCCTCGCGGCCTGATGTGAGTTGGCAGTTCTCTGGCATCTGGTTCCCTGCCGGTAGATGCGCTTGCACTTCCGGTTGGCTAGTCATCATTCTCCTTCTGACCGGTTGTTGTTGGTTAAAATCCTGGTCAAGCGTTTGTTTTTTGTGGACTAGGGGATGAGGTTGTACATGTAGGTGCGGCCGGCTGCTTCATCCACCTGCGCTCTCTCTCTCATCTCTGGTTTTCTTGACCATGTCTTGACACCGGGTCCAGGTGGGGAGGAAGAGAGAGAGTGCACTAGATGGTGCGCTATTCTACTCTCCCCATAAACTAATTCACATGCAAGTCACCGCGCCAGCTTCAACTTGGTGCGGAGCATACAATGGACTTCGTCGGGCACCGTAGTCAAACTGTCAGTTAAATATTTAAAGTGCGGCTTACAGCGATTAGGAAAGCTGGCTTATTTTCCTATCCTAAATGCACTTAAGGTCCGAACCCGAATTCAACGAATCCTTGAGCATTTAGCTCGGCGCTGGCCCCGTATAGATTGAGATTAGGAGTATGCAGGGTTGCGGAAAACAGGGCGTTGAACTTTACTGGTCACTGACCCATTGAGCTCGAGCTTCGGGTGTATCCACGCCTGGTGCTAGGTAGCTGGTTACAATTAATGAACTGAAACATCCTGTCATTATGACTGTGGTACAATAACCCGCTGGACTGACATCCTCCTCAACTGATTTGAGTATTTGATAATTTCGGACAGCAACAGGTTTTTTCTAGAAAGTGTCCAGTCTCCGGAAGCCTGCTGCTAACATTTGTTGGGTAAATAGGGCAAATATAAGAAAAATCTCGACTTGTTTTGGTAGGCTATGCAACAGAGCAAATGCGGTTTCAAAAATGAAATTATTCTCAGAAGTCGCTTACAATAAGCAACCGTCTTATGCAGCTTATTAAAACAAAATCTCTTTTGTCAAACCAGCAACAAAGTTTTCAAAGCCAGAACACGTGATGAGTTCGAGCGACTGGCAGTTTGAGTCCGTCCGCAAGAAATTAGTTTTTAATGACTTTATTCGCTTTGGTTCCTCGCCTTAATCTATGGCTCTCCGTAAAAGCCATAGATTCAGAACTCTCCAAGCATCACCGCGATGTACCTCGAGCTGCGTAGTGGCAAATATAAAAGTTCGTTCGAGGAAGGCTGCAGTGAACTTAATTCACGGTCAGCCGAATGAAACGACATTCTTAGGAACTTTTATGCAACATCCTGATACGTTAGTATATTAAACCGAGTTTGCGAAATATCAAGATCGATGTTGTCTTTCATATACGTTAGAAATCAGAACTTTTGATTTAAATTTAACCCGGAAAGTAATATTATTGGCATCCATGTACCATTTCAGTTGTCATTTTCTCAGCTATTTTCGTAAAGGAACCTGTAACGCCCTAGGACGTTGTGCATTCCTAACCAGTATTCTCAAAAAATGACCACTCAACGGAAAGCACAGGTTGTAACTATTTCGGTGCCTACGTATGTGAATAATGGTAGCAGGCGAAATCTCTGGGACTCGTGTACCATTACAAATTTTCTCGCACAGAATACTAACTTTTATTTGCCGCTTATCCAACATACTTTCTCCCCCATAACTAAACTGGAAAAATGCTTTTGTGCTAGTCAACCTAATCATGGACATTTTTACGGTTTTTCTAGTATTTCTCCGTGAGTGTCAGTCATTTGAAAGATGGGAATGAAGGAGTCAGCACTACGAAGATTACACTAGGGGGGTAATTAGATCACCAAAATATATATCTAATAATTATTTATCATCGGCAATCGTTTTATCGCGCAAACATGCGTTTTTTCCAACCGCATTTGTGTAAAAGGGTTTTCGAACGCCCGGCCTACATATCTTACATTTAGTGACTTATGGGTCAGTTGGCAGACAATATCATTGATTTGATCTACAGCCAGTAACGTAGAGGCGAAAGGTCAAAACAGTCTGCCCAGAAAGAATGATGTACGACGATTTAACATCTTCCCCTTGTCCTGGCACCGTGATTACCATAGTTGGTAACTCGGGTTGCCGTACTTCTAACTCGATAAAGACCATATCTCCAGGGGAAGTGAGTGCCGCCAGTGGTCTGTATAGGAGGAGTTCAGTCTGGACGCTTGGGTAACAGAGAGCTTCTATCAGCCGCGCCCTAGACGACAAGATCACTGTTGATATGGAGCTATGATTGCCAATAATTTCCTTTAATTACTGTGCATAGATAACTGCAAAAACTGGAGGTCCGAAATTAGAGAATAAGATTGCTTGTGCGGTAAGAGACATCTTTGAATGCTAAGTGCTCTAACAGGTGAGTCACGTGTCCACGCTCTGTCTGCTGATGTCTTCAAAGCCAGTGATATCCTAATCCCAAGGATTGGTGTACACGAGGTTTAACCCTTGACCCACTAGTCCAATGTAATCTCATCAAGGCTAAAATAGATAATATGTAGTCATATGAGAGTGCCATTCAACGATTTACGGGTACTGCTGATTTGACAAAAGCAACGAAGACTGTGATAATCAATAGTAGCGATAATTCAATTCCCAGAGGCTTTCAACGGAAGGGGTTTATTGGAGGTCCAACGTTTCGAATAGTTGGTTCGTCTCCCCATCTTCAGAGACTGGGAAGTTATGCGCGCAGCTCCCTTATATAATGCACTTTGTTTAATGCGTGAACCCGCCAATGCCGCCTGTGTGGCTGCATCCAACCCGCATGTCACCGTGACCTGAATCGCCCTCGTCGGCCGCGGAGATGACCGACGGCCCCGATTGTCCCGCGCCGTGACTGTCCCCCGTTAAGAAGGTTCGTAAAGTCAGATAGGGGGGAGGCAAATTGATGTGGCGGTTGACAGAGCAGTCGGTGGACGTCCAGGCTTCTTGCACTAGCCTTGCTGTATGATCACCGCCCCGACCCACAATCTCAACGGCGTCAAAGTTGGAGATGTTTCCCATTTGCGCGGCATGGGTTTCTACCTCCGACTTTGGGTCCAACCTTCGCACGGCCAACTTATGCCCGTGCATTCGTGTTTGCAGCCGTCAGCCGGTTTCCCCAACGTAGTTGCACCTTCCGCAGCTGCATTGAAGTCGGTAGACATCGGCCGACATCTCCTGCTTAGGAATCAGATCTTTTGTCCGCATCACTTGCCGGCGGATTGTTGAGTCAGGCCTGTGGGCAACATCTATTCAGAGTGTCACGAGGGATCTAGCCACGGCTTCGGAGACCCCTTTAATGTATGGAATGCTCCGCAACGAGTTTGGCGGACTATGCTCTTGATTCCGTTTCCTTGGCTGCCTTCGGCTCGGTTCACTGAATGTCCGCGGATAGCCGTTGGCTCTGAAGAGTTCTTGGAGGAGCTTTATCTTATCCATTTTGGCGGCAGGCGTGCTGCAATGCGTTTACACCCATCGGTATAGCGTGCGGACACAGCATCGTTTGTCTTGTAGTGGGTGGTTGCTGTTGCAACTGAGCATTTGCAGTGTGTTCGTCGGTCTTCTGTAGACCGAAGTCGCTAGTTTGCCGTTTAGTTGGCGTCAGACGAGAGCATCCAAAGATGGAATTTTGTCCCCTGCTTCCTTTTCCATTGTGAACGGTAGATCGGAGATGATTGAGTTCAGTAGTTCCTCATAGTAGTTGGTTTTATCCCAGTCGATGATAACAAAGGTGTCATCAAAGTAGCGTGCCCAAAACTTGGGTTTGTACTCCTCGACCAGTCTTCTCTCGAGTTTTTGTAGAACCGCCTCGGTAATGAGCCCAGAGATTGGTGAATTCATCTGAGTGTCCTTGATTTGCTCGTATGTGATTCCTTAGAAGGTAAAGAATGTCTTGAGACAGTGCCCCATGAGTTCTACGAGATCCTGAGCTGTGGGCCGGCCATCGCCCTCGTCATTATTTTGACGTAGCAGGTCACTGAGCGTTTCGACCGCAAGGGCCTGTGGTATTGACGTGAAGAGTGAGACGACATCAAATGACGCCATCCTCTCATTCGGTTCGATCGTGACAGCCCTTATTTCGTCAAGGAATTGTTCTGTTGAGTGCATTTTTGTTAGTGATCTCGCGGTTAGGAGAGTTAAAAAACGCCCTCGGACAGAAAGGCGGTCTAAAACACCGTTTTAAGTGACTAGATTGCCGAAAGTTTGTAAAATTCGGATAAATTTAAGGCTTGTCATGGTGGAAGGGGCACACCAATCGTCCCGTTGTGCCTTGGGACACTCTCTCGAGCCCAACCAGCAGCCGTACAGCTGCGCGTACTATAGGCAGAATAGCATCACCAACGAAGACAAGGGAGACCGGAATGGCTATTTCTGGCTTGCTAGCCACCGTTAACCAGTCATACCCAGCCTCGAAGTGTGGAACACCAGGGCCTCGACCCCGCGTCCAGCTCAGTAACATGTCACGTTGATACATCTTAGATATGAAAGTTTGTTTCCATGAATTTTCCTTTCCACTCTGACTTGGGCATCTACAACGCTGCGGACCTTCAGAATAAGAAGCCACATGTAATGTGTCCTTTGCTGCATGAGTCTCCATGTACACGCAAAACTCCGTCCATCAAGAAATTAGCTTCAGGGATTACTCGGATCCGTCGAATTTACTGACAGACAGACTGCTAAGGTCTTCCGGTCAACGAGTTTTCATAAAAACTCTCCCATATGTATTATTTGCGTTGCATTTTGGGCAGATGTTCTGTTTTTCAAATTCCTTCTTACGTACATAAAGGATATAAGTTAAAGATCAAGTTGTGTTTGATTATGGTAACATCATCTTTTTCAATTTCCCATGGAATTCATTAATTTCTCATTACCTTTAGGCCTTTCAACTGTTGAGGTTCGCAACGCCAAAACCGGAAGCACCCGCTGGGGATCCAGAATTCAAGGTAAACTGCCGATATGGCTTTCAAAAGTACAAGAAATGTCACCTCAAAGTCGCCCATTTAACTTGATCCGGAATCAATGTTTGGTAGTAAAGTCGGCCTTTTAGTCGGTCATGATACAACCCTAACTGATTTCATTCCTCATGCACAATTTCAACCCACTCAAAGAACCGATACAGGAAACATTGGGTCGAATTTGATTTATAACACAGAAGCAGAGTCTTGTTCTCTGATGCTCCGACACAGTAGATTATTCGTGAAGGGAAAAGCCAGCAGCACCTGCGGACATCTGTTTGCGAAGGCATCCTGAGCACGGTCATTGTCAAAGTCAGGTAGAATCAACAAAAATGTTTTGCATGAGCAGGTAACCAAGTTGGAAGATCCTTCAGCACCTACAAAACCCATGGATAGTCGTTAAAGTAGGGCGTCTTAATTCAAAAAATTGTTGGGACGGCAGAATACATACCTTGAATTAGGCAGCTTTATTTGACAGAAAATACAGTGCGTGACCGATCTCATGAAATATTGGCTGAAATTCTGAAATGCGTTTTCAATTAGAAAGGAATTCTGAGGTGGGATTGTAATATTCCTTGCAATGAGACAAAATCCTGTAGTATTTCGGACTCACCAGGATGTCGGCTTTTGAATGAACTTCTTTTCGACATCCTGCAAAAACCACACTCGGTACAAAATGACTACTGATGCTCTATAGATGGTCTTATAAATTCATATATGTTTTATAGAAAGCATGCATAAAATATGCATTCTTTTACTCGTTTGTTAAAAAATCACATTTTCTGTACATTTTATACTCGAAGAAAGCGTTCATTTAGGTTTTGAAAAAGTTTTCTAATTCGCAAATAATTTTGAGCCAGATCAGCCGTAGCATTAGCGCTTAACGATTCCATTCTAAAAGGTACATACCATCCGCGTAAGAAAAATCGTGTATCCCTTATGTCTTTAAGAAGATATCATGTGGAATTCATTGAGATTTTGCAATGGATGCTGACTATATTGTGCGTTTCATGTGAAACACTGGTAAACGGGCATATGCGATGCTGTATATATGGACATCGCACGGTCTTAAGCATTTTATGACTAGAAACTTTTTTAAAAAATGAAAGATAAAATTTCTTTGTGTATAAAATATGAAGATAATGTGATTTTCTACAAAACGAGCAAATGAAAGCATATTTCGTGCATGTTTTCTCTAAAATATGTTTGAGTTTATAAGACCATCGAAAATCAAAAGGAAAATACATACTACTTTAGTAGTCATTTTTTACCGAGTGTGGCTTCTGTCGGAGTGCAAAAAGAAATAATGCAACAGCCAACATTCTGGTGAGTCCGAAACACTCTAGGATTATGTCTCGTGGCAAGCAATATTACAATCCCGCCTAAGTAATACTTTCTGATTGAAAACGCATTTCAGAATTTCAGCCAACATTTCATGAGATCGGTCATGCTCTGCAGATGAGACGCATAAGATATCCTCTTGATATGGAAATAAACTCATCATATGGGGAATATTTAACTGAGTCGGTGGGAGAGTTGGTGTTGGCTTCGATGCAGCTCTTGTCAAACCAACCACGTCGAGGTGATAGATAGGCAATTGCGAACAGGCGTGAAGGAACACGCCTGTCCCTGATTACTTAGCTTTATATCTGGACATGCGCCTCTAGGAAGATATTGGCATCATTATTTGAGTAAGTGGCATATTGGCAGTGGAAATCGGCATCACTGCAGGACCTCAACCCTTACATTGCGTAGCAGGCTCTACAACTAAACCTCACCCGATCGAACCGCGGAGCTCGGAGCAGCAACATGCGGATGTCGCGGAGGAGCAGATAAAGACATTTTCAGCGACAACCCCCAGATGCCGCTAAAGCTTGAACGTTCAATATTAGTGAATTAGTATGACTACGAGTATTGTTAAATAATTTGGGTCACAGCGTAACCCTACATCCCAGAGCTGGAGGCTTTCAGAAGACGAAGATGCGATTACCGGAACAGGAAATTTATTGGCCTGACGTTTCGGATCCTCATTCGAAAACATCATCAGAGGCAGTGGCAGAGCTTCAAAGGGATGAGATGACAGTTCCCGATATCCACCCTTTCTGCTTCCTCCTTCTCCTCCAGTTTCGCGCAATTTTTCCTATGCTACTACACAACCTGACAGCCTCAGTCTATTCAAAGCTGTTATCCCCGCATGCTGGAGCCCATATCAAAGAGGACAATTTATAGATTTGAATTTCCATTTCATTGTGGACACCTGCCTAACTCCACTACTAACTGTCCCGTGACCTCGACAAACACATTTCGACCGTCTTGACCGTGTGCTCCACATCGGTCAGTTGGGCGTGAATTAATTTATAGTGATGGTAGACTTTGCTGCATTTGCCGCACTCTTCCCTCCTTCCCCACCTGCATCTGGTGTACAGACAGAGTTAAGAAGACTGGAGGCCGTAGGAGGAGGCGCAGGCCACTGGCGCGGCGGGAGCACGCACCCAGGCATGTCACCACATCCCCTGGTCCACAGCGGACAGTGGCCAGGATTTTTTACATCAAAAATCGGAGGGGGGCAGCACGGATCCCAGTCGACGCGGCACGAGCCTGCACGGGTTGTTATGGACCCCCATTTTGGATGGCTTACGATCTGGCTTCTGTGTTGGCCCGACGCACATACCATCTGGCCCGTTTTAGGAGTACACAAAAGCTACCAATGCCTCCGGAGGCGCTGTAGGCGGGTACGAGTTACAGTACGTGGGCCAACTCAAGAAATCTCAACAGAAATCCCGAAATGCGTTTTTGTTTCGAAAAGATTAATTAAGTAGGGTTGTAAAACCAATCACCATGTGGCATAATTCTATAATCATTCAGTTACTCCAGAACACCGGCTTTCGAAAGATCTTCTGCTTGGCTGCATCCAAAGACCATAATCCGTAAAAAGTGACTGCTCAAGTAGCATGCATTTTTTTTTCATTGATTTTCGATGCCCTTAAATTCAATTTTATTTCATGGAGAATATGCACAAAAATATTCATTCTTTTGTTCATTCAGTAGAAACTGGCGTTTCATTTTAATTTTACGCTTGAAGGAAGGGTATAATTCGGTCTTAAAAAGTTTCTAATTGTTATAGTTTTTTTAATAACGTCATGTCTCTCCATTTACAAATATGGCTTATAAAGTTAACAATGTGGCTCAATTCCACTGGCTAATTTTATGAACCCTATATGGTCCCCCTTTATTATCATATGGAAATATATGGCTTATCGTATGGTTTTTCGTACGGCTTGTAGTTTGGGAACCCTGAATGCAAGTGTAACAGTAGATTACGCTCAACATTATTCGGGAATTGGAAAGGTTTTGTAAAGCCAAATTATACCCTTCTTTGCAGCGTAAAGTTAAGAGAAGACGTAACTTTCTGCTGAATGATCAAAAGAATGAATATTTTTGCGCATATTCTCCATGAGATAAAATTGAATTTAAGGGCATCGAAAATCAATGAAAAAAATGCATGCTACTTGAGCAGTCATTTTTTATGGATTATGGTTTTTGGATGCTGCCAAGCAGAAGATCTTTCGAAAGCCTGTGTCCTGGAGTAACTGAATGATTATAGAATTATGCTACATGGTGATTGGTTTTACAACCTACTTAATTAATCTTTTCGAGACGAAAACGCATTTCGGACTTTCTGTTGAGATTTCATCAGTTAACCCACTTACTGTAGATTAGAGCAAGGCGGTTTTACGCAATGTCCATTTTATCTCTTCTTTCCCAATCGTCTTGCTTCAAGTACAGAAACAGGGAAAGCAGACCGGAAATGCCTTCCAGCGCATTGGCTGTCTGGTAATTTGTCCCAGTTGCTCGCATGTCACACAAATGCTGAATCCTCATCGCACGCGAACCACACCTGATTTGTCCCACCGTTTCCATAAACCCGTTAGACAATGGACCACGGTACTCTGCATGGCAGATTTAAGGACGGATTAATTTCAGCAACTGGCATTCTGGTCAAAAATTTAAGGATTCCTGCTAGGTCACCGGTATACACGATTAATTACTATAAGGATGAAACGCTACCGCCCAGTTCAAGACCAGACAGAAAGGTAGACAGAGCAGTAGCTCTCAAGGCATCTCGTCTCCAGCCCTCTCTCGTGTGATTGTTTCTCAACCTGTAGGACACAACCTTCGTTCGAATGCCCGTCCGAAAAAATAGTATTTGTCCTATCTTAAATCAGGAATGGAGAATGCACATTCTCTGCCATACATCAAGAGTGTTCCAGAAGCGACCGAGCGCATTGCTGTGGAGCTGGGTGTTGGAATTGCACACCGCCCCAAAACCACCATGCGCAATAGGGTCATGAAAAGCAAAGACCGGTTACAGCCTGAAGAGCATTCTTGTGTATCGCATTCCGTGTAAAAATTGTACTTGTAACTACACAGGACAGGCCGAACGTATGCTCGGATCGCGCATACACGAACGCAAGCTGGCTGTGCGACGAGGCGACGCATTATCGCAGGTGGCCGCCCACACCTACGAAATGGGTCACGAGTTTAACTTCACAGCCACCAAAATAGTCGCCCACGCGGGAAACAAAACAGGCCGAGAATTGATTGAATCCTGGGCTTCGGATGAGAACTCGGTCAATCGATTTATCTATCTGCTACCGGCGTACAGAGGCCTGCATCGTCACCTCCAATCTTCCACCGTGGGTCGATGATTGGCCTACATGCTTTATAACTGTCGTTTGTTCTATTGGTGCTACTACCTCTGACGATGGACTCCTATACGAGTCTGAAAGCTCAGGAAAATAAAAAAAGTGTTTCGGTGCACGACTCTTCTTCTTCACACATTAATTCAACAGTTTCCTTTCAAGACTTACACGAGGAGGGTTCTTGGGCCAGTTAATAAATTAATCAGAAGCAGCCTATTACCAAAACATGTGCGAGACGACGTAACGACGGTCTAGTAAGCATTCTGTAGGTCCATTGATTGCTTTTAAATAGATAAATTGCGAGATTAAAATACGGCTACTAGCGTATTCTTCAGTTTATATTTTTACCTCTGTGCGAGTTAATCATTTCTGCGAATTTCAGCGATGGATATCGACGTATTTTCGACCGAACAGGGTTTCTTTTTATCTGGCATTGAGCATTTTCAACTTGTGTGCTTCAGGATTCAACTTTGCGCGTTACTCGACCAAGTGTTCGCAAACTCAGCTCCGTTCGCTCTTTCAGCACAGCAAACCGTAAGTTTCAAAATACATACTTTCCGCTTAATTATGTTAGTGAAAATGGTAAGATTGTAGCTTCAATGTGACCTTAAATATATGTAAACAACTCATTATTTGCTTCCGTCATGAATGAAATATTCCCACCAGACTTTTGGAAGGTGAAAGTAAAAGATCGCATTGGATGTTAGTGAAGAACGAGTCCTGAGTTTCGTCACAGCCTTTTCCATTTGGTGCCTATCCTGGCAAATGGCGACATCCATCAGCAGTGTTTTACCTGCGCCTACGGTCCAGTGGATACAAACGCAGAGGACTCCCACATGTTCTGCTATTTTCAGCGAATAATCCCATGTTACAATTGAAAAGTCAATTTGGCAAACACGTGTTTTCGGTAACTCTTCATCAAGCCGAAACGGTCACATAGAAGTTTAAATTATGCGAAGTTATAGGGCTTATAAGTGATCCAGGGGCCATTAGCACCCATCGTTCCCACGCCACTCGCATGACGAGGCGTGCTTTGGTGTGGTTGGCGTGTCGTTATCATTTGGTCAATTGGGCGAGGAAGAGGGGGGAGATAGGCTGTGAATAATGTTTGTGCGTCGGGTACGTCGTGCACACACCTCTGTTATCCGGACGTTGGGGTCAGCGTTGGCCACGGAAGACAGAGCGCCTGTGTCAGAGTCTTCTGACAGCATAGCATCGGATTGGCTAGTTGTATAATCACTGCCTCGGCTGTAGATAGTACCCGTTGGCGTAGGCCTCGGGAGAAGCTTGCTGGTGTCCGGTACACAACCTTAAAGGCTTCTTTGCATCGACTCGGTGGTTCGTATCGACAAGATGTGCGAGGATAGAACTCGAGATCGATTTGTTTTCACCTCTGCCTAGCCAGGCCGGTATGTGTTCACGTACTCTTTTTTCTAGGCGCCTCGTTGTACGGCCACTGTATCCCGCTCCACAGCAGCAAGTGAATGAGTAAATACACATCGATATGGCCTGCAACGGGAGTCGGTGTTTACCTCCCAAGCGTAGGAGGGGCGGGTTCGTGAAACATACACGTAAGTTCGCCACGGGGAAAGCGCTAGTGATCGCTGTCTTCAGACGTCTTTCTACTAGGTCACTTGCTGCGTCCCCTTGAAAAGACAGTCTTATAAATAAGTCCTCCTTTTCTGCAGTTGCCATGATGGGCTTTGCAGTGCGCTCCCCTATATTTCGGAGGATAAATCTTTCTGGGTATCCGTTTTCGTGGAGTATATCCCGCATCTGCTGGAGTTCTACCTCAACAGTCTCAGGAGAGCAGATACGTCGCACTCTAACCGCCAATCCCTGGACCAAATTGCGTTCAATATTTAGGGGAACAAAATTGTGAAAATTAATGGATTGTCCCGTCCAGATTTTCTTTCAGAATACCCTACATTTGATAGATCCATCCTCTTATCTGTGCAGAAGAACATCGAGGAACGCGATTTCGTTGTCTGCCTCCAACTCTGCAGAGCACGTTAGCGAGGGGTGTGCATTGTTGAATTTTTGAACCAGGACGTCTGCGTCGGTGGTAACATCCGTCAGGCAGAAAATATCGTCCACGTACCGACCGTAGAAGTTGAGGTCTTGTGAACTTGTCATCTCGACTTTGCCCAGTAAGATATTTCCGAGGAACGGGCCAAGCGGTGAGCCCATCGCTACGCCGTGCTCTTTGGAAAGCATATAGAGTATGATAAAGAATTATCCTTCGATCGACAATAGGGATTTACGACAACGCTGTGTCCATCGAGGATATGGACAACACATGAATGATTATTTCTCGCTTGTTTGCTCTCAGCAGCCCGCAAGGTTCGAACCAAATTCAGTTAATCATCAAGTAAGTGTTCAACAGCCGTTAACGACCAGGTCTACCGTGGGCGTGGAATGTGACTTGCGTGTGAGTTACAGTGCGTGGACTATCCAAATAAATGTCTGAAATGCGTTTTCAACTAGTAGGAATAACTTAGGTGGGATTTTGGTATTGATTATCCGGCAACATAATGCATTCGTTCCTGAATGCCGACTTTCGATTGAGTTTCATTCATGCTGCTTGCGTAAACTACAATCAATTAAAGTGGCTATGCAAGTGGTTTGAAGTTTTCACATTCATTTCAGTGCATTAATAAATTCAAATTTAATGTGTGCAGTCCACGCATAAACTCGGTCTTGCACTCTTTTGGTAGCAAATGGCTTTTTTTCGAGTTTCATACTCGAAGAAATGTCATCCTTTGCCTGCGAAAAAGTTCCTAATCGTGAGATTTTTACGACCGTGAAATGTGCACACATACAGTATTAACGCTGCTTGTGAATTGTACGGCACGGTCCGCAACCATTGTAAAATTTCATGTACCCAATTTAACGCCCTCTTAATAGCGTAGAGAAATATATGATTTCGCTTGTTCGGAAAGTTACCAGCGTAGCGTTTCAAAACCCTACGCGCAAGTCGAGTTGCAGGTTGAATAAAAGATTTTTCTGGAATTAAGAAACCTCTCAAAAACCAAAAGAAATCCTTCCTTCGAACATAAAAAACAAAGAGTACGTAACTTGCTACCAAACGCGTGCAGCAACTTAATGCGCGAACTTGGAGTAAATCTTGCGGAACAGACCTTTTCATATCAAATTTCGGATCGGGCCTGAAGAGATCTGTTCCGCAAGACTTAGTCCAAGTTCGCGCACTAATTTACTCGGAAATTAAACCAGCCAGAGTGGAACTGGAGTTCATATACCAGAAAACACACGGGGAAGGGTGGGGGACCCACTGATGATCCGAATCCCTCGCAGCTGCGTTAGGCAGCAGCACAAAATCGGCAAAAAACGGTCTGGGCTTTTAACTAATACCTGTGCAGTTTGAATAGTAAATAATTACACAAGGATATTTATTTATGCTCTTTCGTAGAACATAGTTGGATGTATAAGGCATTGAAGGTTAATGAGAAAATTTCGTACGACAGACTGGCAGTGTCATAAAAGGCCACATTTGTAAGGAACCATTGCAACTTGACTCTCTGTCCTGAAGGGAGGACCGACTAATCCCATCAACTTACAACCCTCAAAAGCCTGTCAGCGGTTGTATTCCATAAGATTCCATGTGGCACTTGTAGTGAGGTATATTGTGGTCAGACCGGAATATCCGCCTCTACGCGCCTACATGAACACCAATTGGCAGTGAAGAGGCGGGACCACTTATCCCAAGTTGCCGTGCCTACTTTTGAAACTGGGCACAAAATCGCTTGGGATAAAACACGCATTGAAAACAAGCATGTACAGCAGAATTTATTGGGGCCAATAAATTTCGTGACGGCAGTTGAAAAGCCGGTGGTTATAGGGATTTTAGAGGCGGGGCCGGAGAACGCACAGGCGATGAGGTCAAGTAATTGTATGCAAAAGAAAAGCTATTTAGAATGCGCGGTTGCACTTTAGGTGGTTGAGCTATAGTTACCCTAACCCTTAACCGAAGCCCTAACCGTGAAACATCCAATACGAAAGTTAGTAGGAGATGGAAGACCGGAAGTCATGAAGGACCACCGGCATTGGGGCGAAAACGGTAGACACGACGACATAGAAACAAGGCCGCCAACAGAACACACCACGGCAACGCACAGCAGTTACGCACAACCGCAATGAACCGGCGACTCGATCGTGGTCCGTAAAACAGTTGAGCAGAGTGGCAACCGCATAGAAAAAGCATAAAATCTTCCATGTGTATCGTTTTCTGTCAGATTTGCCGAATCCGTGAATCCGAGAACGAATTCGAACTTTTCGAATGAAGCATGCTTTCCAGGGACCGAGATTCCTTCTTTGCGGTTGCTTTCTGCTCGGATGAGTAGGCACTGCTTGGGCTAGCCTGCACCCAAATGACAGCACTTCAGGTTTTCCTATTGCCTGCAAAATCAAATGGTTCAAGGCACACCAGACCTCTCTTCTAATGTTCGTAATGAACTACATAGAATTTTTCCGTTCAACTCTCTAGTCCTGCTCCTGTTGAGTAGCAGCTGTTGTCTTGTTAAGAAAGGCAGGTCGGACATGGTGCTGAATAAGCACGATGTTAGTTAAAACATGAAAAAAATAACCTCAGCCTCCTCTAGGCCATTTACTTGTCTGTACTTGATACGGCTCCGATCATGTCTGATCTAGCCGGCCTCGATGATGTCCCGAATTGTACCTCTCCATGCGCGATGATCCGAGGAACAGATCTGGGCAGCTCAACCCATTCCCTTCGCCAACGACGGAGACCGAATACCGAAGGTTCAAGAACCACCTCCATGTCTTGACGAACTGTGTCGAGCCAGGTTTTAAACGGAACCTCTCTTCGCCGCCTCCAATGGGGCAACGGTGCCGGATCAAGGGCAGTAACTCTGAGCTCCTGAGGTGGATGACGAAGAACATGCCCGACCCACTTCAGTCGTCTTTCTTGGATGGCTGCAATGTTGTCGCAGCGAGCGCTGACTGTCTCACTTAAGACGAAGTCGGTAAACATCACTCGAAGGATGGTCCTCAAGCAGTGGTGGTCAAATACCTCCAATTTTCGCTCGTCCTTCACGCGCAAAGCCCAGCATTCCCAACCGTAGAGAAGGACAGACCGGACAGATGCACGGTACACGCGAATCTTAATGGCGATGGAGAGGTCACGTCGATTCCATAGGCATTTGTTAAGATTTTAGAAAACCCAGCGGGCAGCATCGATTCGGGAAGCAATATCGTCCTTACTCTGTCCATTAGGCATCAGCCTCGCCCGAGGTACTTAAAACTGTCTACTTCTTGGATTTGACAACCATCAATCCCGAGGGGTGCCTTCTCTTGGTCAGGGATGCATCTTGAAAACGCTTTGGTCTTTTTAGCGTTTATAGATAATCCGACCGATTTAGAAAGCTCGTTCACCCTTGACACCATAGACTGCAGATCACCAAAACTTGAGACAAGTAAGGCGATATCATGGGCATAGTCGAGATCAGTCAGTCGGTGTCCGGGTGCAAACTCAACGCCGCCACCCTCGCGTAGGGCCCTCCCGAGGATCCAGTCAATAACATAATTGAACAGAATGGGTAACAGGATAAAACCCTGTCGGACGCCACACCGAATACCCAACGGTTGGGGAAGATTGTTGCGGACCGGGACTCTCGCAGTAGTGGAGCAGTAGTAGGCCTTGATCATGGCGATGATTTTTGCCGGTACACCATCTAGTGCCATTATCCGCCGCAGGGACTCACGATGAACGGAATCGAATGCGGCGGCAAAGTCAATGAAGCAGACGGCCGTCGGTTGTTGGTAGCTGTGGTAAAATCCGAGAATGCGCCTCAGTGTGAATATCTGGTCTGCGCATCCACGTCCAGCAGGAAATTGGGCTGGACGTGATAAGTATATTTAAACCGATAGTCTACGCTGCCTGATTGCTCTGTTGTGAAGAGGCAACTCGCTTTAACACCAAAACGATATCGCACACAGTGACTGCACTTTCACCTCACTTTTAGGACCCATCGTGGCAGTACAAGACATTGAGAGTATGCAAAGTATACACTTCAACGGTGAGGAACTTCGGATCGCCTTCTTCCTCGACCCGACCGAGGAACTCATACCCGAGAGACTGGCAAAAACAATTCCATGGGACGTAAGTGGATAAAATGTGCAGGAATGAAAAATCTACCAAATTGGTTTGTTTCCTAAGGATTTTTTTCAGCGTATACTCGTGCGGCCTCCTTTCGTCTATTTTACTCCTGTATGCTAAACTGTTCCTTCTTATTTTCATCTTCTTCGGACACCCCGTCCAGTCCTTGTTTACCTTAAAATTTAGGCTTTATGGTGAATGCTCTTTAAGAAGAAAGAAATAAAGGGCTCAGTGTCTTATACAGAAAATCTATCCATAAAATTGAAACTACCTGTATCTAGATGGCGGTAACTGATGTATCTATCCTCGGTTCCAGTCAGGGCCCCGATTCTGGACTGGAACCTTACGATAGTGGGACCTTATGACTGGAACCTTATTGAAATTTTCCCAAGTTTTAAACGTACAGAGCCTCCGAGACAGTAAAGTCGGTGCTAAAATATGCGACCCATTGCTTGAATGAATGCAGAAATTTAACTGTCCGGAGGTTGATATCTGCACAGCTGGTGGGCCGCGTTGCCATCGGTCAGAAGTTCAGGTTCTCTGGCTGCCACTTTTAAATCGTCTTATCCGTTTGTAACATGTCCTACCCTTCAGATAGGCCGCCTTCAACAAGTCGGAAACTTTTATCGAATCCAGAAGAGTACAAAAGTCTGCAGGATATAGTTCATTTACTCTTTGACCATCCTCCAGCTTCGTTCTATAGAAAAGCGATCAGCATCTGAAGATTGTGCGGGGCTATGAAGTCAGCATTGCTTCGTTAGGGTAGGAGCTTGATCGTACTGGTTTTTCTGTTATTGCTGGGAGCATCCTCCATCCCCGAAGTCAATGATGTGTGTACCTGTAACCCTTGGCGCTGCAAACCTGACTGACGGTTAGGGAGATGACTGACATATCTGTTTCCCTCCAGTCTATTACTCTGGAGACAATCAATAAGCAGGGATTATTTTCCTGCGGTAGGAGAAATGATTGCTGTCTTTATCTTCGTCTAATTCCGGAACAGAGGTTTCTTAACTGTGAGTATCTTGGGCACCATCACATGGTCTGGACTGGGTTGCTCTTGAAGCTGACCTCGATGCCGACATTTTAAAGCAAACAAACTTTTATGCGGTAAACCCTAACACAAACGAAAACATGGATTCAGTTATTGCTGAAGCGGGTTGTTACCGTGGGAACATCAGGTTATTTAAAGACGTTGGGTGTAGTCAGCAGGCAACGTTATTAAGGAGATAAGCAAGGGAAAGGTGTAGTCCTAATAGGCTAAATAATCAACTCCTGCGTTAGAACAGATAAAATGTCCAGGGGTAAACGCAGTAGGAAAGAGTGCTACTTACTTCAAAAGTGCACCAAGCTTGATGTCAGCATTGCCGGCTTTCTGCCGTATCCTATCTTTCTTTTCATTCCCCAATGTATTTGCTTTTCCAACGCCGGCAACAGATATATGGAAGAATGAAAACTAAAACATGCTGCCAATGACTGTTAAACCAATTTTGAGGGGGGTCACGATCCTCCCCTTACTAGCATTCTTATTGAAAAAAGTTTGAACACATTCGTACATTATTCGTGTCCTTCGTGCTAGCTGTTGTCTAACAAATCAGAAGCAATGAAAACTAATCTCCCGGCCTATACCAATGAGATTTTTTGTATAGACGTCTCGGCATTCCAAGGCGCACTGACGCCCTTAACATGTCGACGCCTTTTAATCGTGGGTTACAAGGCAGGAAATGGTCAATCGTTTTTTCTCTCTGCCTCTAAGGTGGATGCTCCCCTCTATCAGCCCGCCGTCCTGGAGTTTGCCGATGAGACGGTCCTCCGGTGGATCGGCAAGACGACTGAGGAGCCAGCCGAGCCACCAGATCCCCTTCCACAAAATCCGCTCGGTCGCACAGGAGTCGACGGTCGTGGTCACCTACCGGCTTATGGTGAGAACAAGGCCTTCTACCTAGTGTTTACACTGGACGAGAAGTGGGACAATGATCGCACTGCATACCAAAGTCAGTCTGTCCGACGGCAAGTTCTTCTGCGGTCTGCACCTTCAAAAGAGAAAAATCTGCCATGGGTATATAATCAGGCGGTCTTATTATCCAAATGGAATTTCAATTCATTCTATTTTTCGCCTAAATATTGGCCTGTGTAAAACGAAGGACAGACGTTTTGGTACAGGGACAAATGGTTGACTTCATTCAAGGGTCGGTCCATTGCCGAGGGCTGACGACGTACAGACTATCGCAGTTATTCGGAGGGAGGCCAGCTCCATCCTTATAACCGTCAACCGATACTTGTAGAGATGATTTAACATCAGGTTATGACCCTCTGCGCATCAGTTTTTTTTTCCGCTAATGCCGACTTAGCAGTGTCGTCGATTGTTAGTTTACCACGCAGTCAATTAATTGGTTGCGTTGGCGGGAAGATGCCAAGGGCTGTACCCGCTCATTCCTGTCCTTCGGTTCCCGTGCGGGCAACAGCTTGCTCTCCTCCTTGTACAGACCAACGCTTACGTATCCAGAGCCGTCAGGGATCGTTGTTCGCCTTGGTTCACCTACCTTTCCCACCAAGGCTTTCGTCGTAGCCTGAACAGAGTGAACCATAAGCTGGAAGGAGCAGATTCTGACAGTTCGGCCGTCGATTCGGACGATGTCCACCGTGTGCTACACAGCAAAGTGCAGCAGGTACGGTGATTTGTGCGTAAACTAGTTTATAGTGATAGTAGACTTGCTCAGCATCTACCGCACCCTTTCCTCCCACTCCCCACCTGGACCTGGTGTCAAGACAGAGTCAACAAGACCGGTGGCCGGGGGAGGGCCAGGCTGGCTGGCGCGGCCGGACCCGCACCTAGGCGTGCTACCACACCCCCCGGTTCACCAATAACAACACCCCAACAGGAGTCAGGAGGACGGGGATGATGACTGGACAGCCATGCCCACCACCTGCATACCCAGCGGGGGCGTAGACGCGTTCACCAGCAGAGAACCAGGTGTCAGGGAACTGGAAGCGCATGCCAGGCTGCGAGGGCCATTGTTTGTTGATACTGGCATAGCACACGCTTTCAGACCTTTTGACAGGAGCCGATCGTACATCCAGCATGACGGACCCCAAAGACTCCAAATTAATAATTTGCGGTCAGGATGCGGAGTGGAATCGCAGAGTGCTAGGAAGCAATTAAAACGCCATCATCATATTATGTGCAAGTGAGTTTGGTCGGTTCTAGGGCCTAGTTGTAAAGGCGTTGTCTAGCTCACGAGGATGTCTGAATTGTACCTGAACTCGGCGATTGATGATGATGATGATGATGATGATGATGATGATGATGATGATGATGATGATGATGATGATGATGATGATGATGATGATGATGATGATGATGATCTGCGGAGCCCCGCCGGACGACGCGAGTTTAATCACATTTGGATCAAGTCACCCGCCCAACCTACTGGAACGTCTGGAATCCACCAAATCTGTTACAGTAAGTTGACTGCCCACGCAGGATTTCCTTAGTAATTCACCTAGAATCCACCAGATGACTACCAGGCTTACGTAATTCATTGATGTTTTGGCAGATGTTGAATAATTCCTACTGACCCAACTGTAAAAAATTCGGCGCCTCGGTGGGATTCGAACCCACGCGGTAAGGAGAAGGCTTTAGTACAGCCAACGCTCTAACCACTTGAGCTAGGAGGCCACGCCGGACGACGCAAATTTACTCCCATTTGGGTCAAGTTACCCGTCCACACATCTATGAATTACGTGAACCTGGTAGTTATCTGGTGGATTCTAGGTGAATTACTCAGGAAATCCTGCCTGGGCAGTCAACTTGCTGTAACAGATTTGGTGGATTCCAGAAGTTGCAGTAGTTTGGGCGGGTAACTTGACCCAAATTTGATTAAACTCGCGTCAACCGGCGGAGCCTCGTAGCTCAAGTGGTTAGAGTGTTGGAGGATGATGACGATGATGCTGCTGCTGCTGCTGCTGATGATGTTGTTGTTGTTGTTGTTGATGATGTTGTTGTTGTTGTTGTTGTTGATGATGATGATGATGATGATGATGATGATGATGATGATGATGATGATGATGATGATGATGATGATGATGATGATGATGATGATGATGATGATGATGATGATGATGATGATGATGATGATGATGATGATGATGATGATGATATCACCTGGTGTCACTAAAGATCACTATTATCCTAAATGTGGTGGAAATTAACGGTCAGCATTGTTAAGCCCTTAAACCTGATCGCCCGATCGCCAATGGCTCGAGCAGCTCCAAGGAGGACCACATGATACCAAGGACAGTCGGCCTCAACTGTTCTATATCGTTGTATTTTGCGCGTCTTCAATCTCCGATGATGGACATCAGCTTCAATCGTGTAAAACGCCTGACCATAATTAAAAGCGTCCCACTGGTCTTATCTGACTTTTCGGTTATTCGACTTGAGATCGAACTTTGCTTATTCATACGGCATTGATCACTGGGACAGTCATTGCATCGATGTGAGCTTCCGGACACGTGAAGTGACTCATCTCCAGGGTCTGAAGGAACGGCCTCTGACAGCGTGGGAACTGCATGAATTGCATGGTCCGACCACGTAGATGTAAGGCGTGACAGGCGGGGAACCTATCGTAGGTGGCTTTATGGGGTTATTGCCGGTAGTCCAGGCCTTAAGCAGGTGACAATCCTTTTTACAGCCAGGCCAAGTCAGTATTTTTGTGTTGGCGAATTTGAGTTCACGATCGCTTCTCAGGGTGCGGACAGCGACGAAGGTCAGGACGTTTACCTCTTGCACTGTCAAGTGGTACGCGAATACCCGTGAAGTGACTTTCTTCTCAGATGTCCTGTGTACCCGTAGGGAGAGCATTGACATCTAATCAGATGAACATATAATCAGATGAACCATACCACATTACTCAAGTGTGTTTCACGGTTCGCATAGCCTCTGTGCGCATGGAAACCTCTGGCCGATGACTTATGGCGCAACAGAACAACATTCATAGCTTCCGTGGCCCTGGAAACATTTTGGACGTATGCGAAAGGGTATCAGTCATATTTCGCAGCTTTAAAGCGCTAAATCAGACACTCTACACACCAACTTTTAGAGCTAGACCAGAACTGTGTGACTAGACTGAATCGTTTGGTCCAAATTAATGACTATGCTGCCTGGAAAGAACTCATTTATTTGCTCTTCCTCCCTCATAGTTCATTTGTAACCACGCACCCACAGAAGATAAGAAGGAGTTGTTGGAGATTTTGCTTCTGGCGTATATGCAGCGGATGGCGCTAGAATTGGCCGAAAACGAGCCCGAATCATACGACTTTCACAGCAACCTCCAGAAGGAATTGGAGAAATGCGACCTCAACTATGTAAGTCGATCGGTTGAACGCGCTGCTCAATCCTGAAATAGTTTGACGTAGTCCAAAAGAACTCTGCTATCAAAAAAAAGACGATGTTAAAGTTTGTTTTTACAAAAAAGTGGGGAGGCTTTTTGAATTGCATTTACTAACTGTATCATTTGGATTAGCAGAATCCTGCACTTTTAATATATCTTTAGCTGCAGCCTTACTCGCGGCTATGCTGGTCAGATGTGGTTATCTAGCTCCACCTGAAAAAAACCCCAGCCACCTGTAATACGGGACCGGTGATAATAGGGTGTTTTTGTAGGTGAGATCTTGGAACGCAGAGGCGAGGAGGTCAAGGAGTTGTACGCAAAAGGAAAGCTATTGGGGATGCGTAGTTGTACTTTAAGTGATTGGGAATTAGCCATCCTAACCCTAACCTCTAACCATAAGCCCTACCTCCAATCCTTAACCCTAACCGCTAAACTAGACCCCTACAGTATTATGCCCATCAGGTGGGACTACATAACCACATCTTACCCGGATGTTTAGAATAACTCAACACTGGCAATCAGTACATTCGTAGCCACCAGCCCAAACTACAGCTGTAATAGTGAACACTAAAGACGCGCTGTGGTCCATTAGTTCCCCGAAGCAGCCAGGCTCTGAATGTGGGTCAGAGATCGAACAAACAGACCGAACTCGGTCAAGAAATGGTGCCATGATATTTAGACAGAGAAGGGGGTAAATTAAGACGCGCTGTATTGGCTTATTCCGCCCTCCCTACGCCATCCATAACCAGATTGCCCCCTGGGACCAGAAGCCCACATAAGCACAAATGGGGTCATCAAACCGATGTTAGTCAGTTCATGGTCATATGACATTCTTAGTGGCTGCAAACTTGGCATTTATCCATACAATACCCTGGATGTCGACGGACCGGCGCGCGCACATGCACCAGACTAGGCCGAGAGTGAGATGCTGGATACCGCGACCATCAGGCCTGGTCCCGAATGGACAGAGAAGGCGGATGCCAAGTGTGGAGAATAATATATTTCGTACAGATTAACCGGATTAGTTGGAGGTACAGTAGGTGGGTTAACTCATGAAATATCAACCGAAATTCTGAAATGTGTCTTCGTTGCAAAAAAATTAATTAAGAAGGGTTGTAAAACTAGCCAGCCTGCTGCATAATTCCATAATATTTCAGTTACCTCAAGATGCCGGCTTCCGAAAGAACTTCCTTCGGGCTGCATGCAAAAACTACGCAATGCAAAAAATGACTACTTATGTGGCATGAATTTTTCACATTGATTTTCGATGCCCCTGCATGTCTGATTATATTTCATGGAAAAAATGCATAAAACTGTGCATTCTATCGCTCATCCCGTAGAAAATGACGTCTTCTTCCAATTTTATACTCGAAAGAGGGGCATAATTCAGTTTCAAAATAGTTTCTAATTGTGGGACTTTTAAAAACCGTGAAATGGCCGTTCACAAATCGTCATGTCTCTGCACTTACCAATGTGGCTTGTAAAGTTAACAATATGGATCAAATCCACTGCTATGTTTTACCATGGTCCCATTTTATTACCGTTGAGAAATGTGTGGTTTTCCGTACGCGGACAATATGCGGTTTGTAGTTTGAAAATCCTGTATCCAAATGTAACGGTGGAGCGGGTCCAAAATTATTCCGGAATCGAAAAGTTTTTGACAACCGAATTATGTCCCTCCTTGGAGTATAAAATTAGAAGAGGACGTAATTTTCTACCGAATGAGCGAAAGAATGAGTATTTTTATGTATGTTTACCACGAAATATAATCGGACATGCAGGGGCATCGAAAATCAATGCGAAAAATTCATGCCACATAAGTAGTCATTTTTTGCATTGCGTAGTTTTTGCATGCAGCCCGAAGGAAGTTCTTTCGAAAGCCGGCATCTTGAGGTAACTGAAATATTACAGAATTATGTTGTAGGCTGACTAGTTCTACAACCCTCCTTAATTAATCTTTTAGAAACAAAAACGCATTTCGGAATTTCGGCTAACATTTCATGAGTTAGCCCACCTACTGTAGTTGGCAGCCGGACGTTGGCACGTCAGGCGCGGGGCGAGCGGCAACCCAAGCGTCCGAGGGAATGCGTCACGGAGCCTGGAGCCAGGACACGTCTGACTCGGCCTTGAATTTGATTGGCCAGTCGGAGAACCGAGTGAGCGAATGGCAGACAGCCCTCGTGCAGACGTCGCGAGAGGCCCAGCGTTCAGGCAGGCGGTCGGAGTAGGGCCACCACAAGTCAGCCAACGCCGACTCCAGGTTTGGCTAACTTGTGTGGACGCAGAGCGTAAGAGAGGATAACACTGAACGCCGCGCCTAACACCAGACTTCTGTATGCTCTTGATCTGATTTACGATGAAATGCCTTTTCATTGCCATCGCGAATAGGGCATCATGACTGCAATCGCGACATCAAAACTGGCCATCCCATTGATTCCGCTAACCCGCACCGTATTTATTGGTCTGCTATGGCCCCTAACGTGGGAATACTCATAACTAGTCAGTGTCTTCCTCGTTTCCACAAATAAGTGTAGCGTGCGTCAAGGCCGAAGCAAATTGTGTCATTAGTCCACCCTCCTGTGTGTAAAACGCATCGGTCATTAAGATTCTAATTCCCTAGTTTAGGCAGCACCTTAATAAGCGTTTTCTGTATTTTGCGATCTCGCGTTTGAGAAGGGTAGCCTAGGCTGCTGCTACTCAAACTCACTACTGACGATGCCGCACGGATAGAGCGCCTAGCACCCATTGTCAACGTCGCGCCGGGCTGAGACGAACTGGAAACGAACTTGCTCAGCCTCCAAATACAGACGAGCGAGGCGGCACAAGTTCTTTCTGCTCCACGGCGGATACGTTAAGGATTATAGTGCATCGTGCTAGTCCACTAATCAGTTTTGATTTGGCATCACGGAGGATCATATTCTCAATGGGCATCGGCATGTTTAGTATCTTCCATGGGGATTTTGCCTTCCGGCATCTCCAACATTCACTCGGGTGTT
Source organism: Spirometra erinaceieuropaei (assembly GCA_902702965.1). Taxonomy (NCBI): domain Eukaryota; kingdom Metazoa; phylum Platyhelminthes; class Cestoda; order Diphyllobothriidea; family Diphyllobothriidae; genus Spirometra; species Spirometra erinaceieuropaei. The sequence continues at coordinate 366,389 of CACRXP010000460.1, read as the reverse complement.
GCAGAATAGTTCTCTCCTTGTTCTGACTGATGCCCCCGGGCGCCATGTCGATATTGGCATGCATTATCGCAACGCGAAGACCCAGATCGTAGTAAGACTCAGCGCGTTGTCTGATAACCGTCTTCGCAACACCCCCAGATTGGCTGAAAAGTGGATTACCAAGCCAGCGCTTCAAAAGACGTGTAGTATTGCTGATGAAAAACAGCCAGACACGCCAATCAAAAGCCCATATTCGCACAACAGGACCCTTGATGACCGGGCCAGTAAGAAAGCAGAATCTGTCACATGAGTTTGCCTTTCTAACGGTACATCCCTGTTAGTTGACCGAGGCGGGAAAGGATGTACTCCAAATCGTCAGACATCAACGTTCTCCAGGCGATCGCTGGAACAGGAGCTTTGTTCGCCTGACGGTTCGGATTCCTGCTCGAACCCGTCATCAGAGACGATGGCAGAGATACGGGCGGCTCATGCACAAGGGGCTGTAGTACTTCTAGGATGCAGTCCCCATGCTACTGTAAATGGCTGCCCACGACGAGTTTTGCCAAACGAAGAATGTCCCAGTAAAAACGGAAGGTTGGCAGAGCCTCATTTGAATGACTTATGTCGGTACATAACTTCGGCTCAAACGTCTTTCCTCCTCAACACAATGGTTTGATCTTTCGTTCACTGTATACCTCGAAGTGTCTTTATGACAATACACGACAGATGGCATAGTCGCCTGTTACAGCCAAAGTACACTTGGGAAAAGTCGGAATCTGCGACCAGCTTAGCATCCTATTCAAAAAATTCAGTGCAAGGCACTAAACCATAACGTCTGAGTACCTTATTGCTAAGTGCGGACCCATCTACCAAGCCATCTCAACACTGTTTGTTTTGACTTCCTTCTGAATAGTACGTGATGGGATTCCTTGAGGATGAAGTAAACTGTGACAACGCTTGGATAGATGTAACTGCGATTCACATACAGGTGCCGGGGTCCTACCGATTCTGGGAGCTACTACCACAGGTGAGTCAATTACTTTCTTAACTCATGGGACTATTTCCCGGCTCCTATTTCTGGACTCATACGCTGCAAAAACAGCATTGGACATTACAGAAACAGCTCTCTTCGTCGTCTAATTGTTTGTCTTCATATCAGCATCATAATGCTACAAATATGTTTTTGCTGACAAAATGAACCTTCAGGAGGACAACAAGTTCCATCCAAATAAAAAGTGATCGGGCAAGTTATTATGATCCTCATGTTCCGAAACCCTGGTCACGCGAGGGAATAAGGAGCTAAGTCAGTAATTTGCACGGGACAGGTATCCCAAACTGACTGACTTCATCTAACCTCGGAATGCGTTTGTAGAACTATTCGCAAATTGTTCGTATAAGGTGGTAATCATTCGTCGCCTATTCGTTTACGACAGCCTCATCCGGGGAAAATTCTGATCCCTGAGAGGAATCAAGTTCAATATGTAGACATCGTCAGTCTTTAATTGTTAATGGCATAAAGAAATTATTAGTTTCTTGTGATATCTTGGTGGGAAATTACGTTTTTCTAAGGGTATAAGAGTTATTAGAGCTCGGTAGAAGAGAGAGGGGGAGGAAGAGAGAGAATAAGCTTCCTATTGAGACGAAACGGCCTCTATTCGCCATGACCAGGCTACAGTTGAGGAAGTACATTTTTGTCAACACAGTCGCTGGAAGATGATTCACTTGACTGGGCCTAGAAAACGGGAAGCACACATTGTCAGGGAAGGCTTCCGAAGGTGGATGTATTAAGTTCAAGCATAAATCCGACGTGCATGATCCAACTCAGCACTGGGATGTAAACATACCAGCAGGAGTGATGATTCGGGGTCAAGATATCATGGTCACCCCTCCCCCGCCTCCGAAATAAGACAGAGTGGAGGAGAGTTCATGGACTGAAATCTATTTGAACTCATGCCTCAGGAACTTCCCCATTACCCTCATCAGAGTGGTGCGGTGGTTATACCTGCTGACTTTGATTTACTCGGCTTGCCGCCGGCCTTGTTATAACCGTGTTGGATAAACCGGTCTTGAACTACCCACTTACCGCTGACCAGTTTTGATCTCCCCGAAATCAATCGCTGGCAGGCTTGCCTGACTTTTGCCCCCTCTGCAGCCGTCGTAGTTGCATCCGAGTCGGCGTGCTTGTTGCCGCCCCCTACTCGTCAGCCAACGGACTGATCGGCCGTTGCTGCCCCTGTGAATTGATTTCGGTCTCGTGGGCGCGTTGGTGAGGTAGTGTCCCACGCTGGTCACGTGACAGAACTGCCGCATTTGCCTATATCCAAATTCGTCAAACTTCTCTAGCTGAATTTTCCTATCTGGAGGTTCCCTCTATCAGTTTAATGCTTACTCGCATTAAAGGCAAAACAGCCTTTATAATATCTACTAATTTTTGCTTCTGCATGCCCGTTCTAAACGGCTCCAAATGAACTGTCAGCTAGTAAGATTGCCGCTGAGCAGGAATATGCAAACATCCAACACACTTCACTGACAAATAATGAGGTTACGCCTTCTTTTACCCAATCTCCCCTCTAGCTGTTATCTGGTAAGAATGTCGAGGCGAAGTGGGAGGATCTGGGCAACCTGCCGCCAATCCGTGAAAGTCACTTCAAGGCAATAGCAGTTTTCAATGAAAAGCTCATTCGCGCATAGGTATTTCCGTCCAATCGAATACCCGCCCTGCAACCAGCCTTCCCGCCATCCCCTCTCCTCCGATATAGGCCCTGGAGCTGTGCTTCAGAAACAGAAGACCCCATCGCACACCCGCACCCCTCCCCCCCCTGCCCGACTGAGTGTAAGAAGTCCTGATGCCTTTGAAGACATTATACCACTGTGTTGTATGGTATGCAAGGAAACATTTTTTGTCCTGCCTGCTTTTGCTTCTGTTTTACGTGGTTCAACATCCACGGAGGCGAAGTCTGTGTTTAGGTCCATGCGGACCAGATTCCTCTTGGTCGGACAACTCCAACCACTGCCGGAAACTGCCAGTCTGACAAGAGCCAGTAGAATACTGACACCGGGGTACGTCTGGCGAAGAGTGTGTTCAGGTAGGTCAGAACAGGGTTGTCGATGGGCTTTCCTTGACTTGCATGCGATGGGTTGGTGGGAAAGTGGGTTAGACGCGCTAATGTGAAATGCCCGAGCGGGGGAACCTGAAAGCGGGCGCCAGATACAGTAGGTGTGGGACCGGTAGGTGTCACAGCCCATAAGGCATCAGTTTTAGACCCAAAATATTATTTTGGCTAGAAAGGGTTTCTCAAGTAGAGTTGCCATACTGTCCTGGGTGCAGCATAATTCCGGGGTATTCCTAACAAGTCTGGATGCCAGCTATTGGTTGCGTTTTTGGTCGTCTGTAAAAGTGGCAGTCTCCAAAAATAACTAAAGTAGAGTGCACCTGATTAACCACCAGGCTATAGAAGGTACGCACAAAACACTCGAATTCTTTTTATGCCTAACTGCTCCTCCAAGTTATCTACCTGGGTAAATATCGTCTGTTTTTGGAGAAGTTTTATCAATTCGCGAACGAGTTTGTACCATACTTGACGTGACTTCGTAGGGGGTTTCCAAGTTTCACGCTGTACAATGCTAACTCAGGAAAATCATACACTTCTCTATCGCAACAGATAAATCTCAACTACCAAATTTCTTAACTCGATAAATGTCAAATCTTTGAGAAAAAGAATTAAAAGCGCAACTAGCCACAACGGAGGTATAGAAGGGTCTTTTTCGCATACATCATTGTATGTATTACGGCATCGAAAACCGATGGAAAGTGCATACTACTTGACCAGAACTGTTTGGGAAACGTGATCTGTATGGGCGACCGAAAACACGCGCAGCTAAATGTCAAAATCTCCACGAGTAAGAAATGCCAGGCTATCATACTGTACGCTAATCTGTATGGCAGCTCCACCAAACAACGCCGTTTAGCGGAATCTAATCTCAGAAGATTTAACGAGCTAGTTCATCTACGGTGCGTCCGACACCCGTTTAAAACGTCTGCCTGCGCAGAAGGCAGCGGGTGTATGAGCCAACTGCAACCGCGACCCTTTGACGCTTGGACAACTTTTGGATCGACGACGAGGCAGGCAAATGGTTTCAGCTGCCGAACCGGGGCGATAATTACTGAAGGCTAAATCGGGTTCTTGGAGCAGTGACTGATGATACTTAGATTCACTAGTCCACAGGAAACCTGTAGCTTCGCTGAGAGGAGTCTACACACAGACAGGTAAGAGTGTGGCGGCCGGCCATCATGACCGGGCTGGGGTCATTGTTCAAGACCTCACTGCCTCAAGGTCATCCACCCTTTTGCAGTGGGCCGTTCCAGACGCGCTGACCTGAAGTCACACGAACCGGCAGCTCGGGCACACCTGCGTCCGCACAGCCGCAACTGCCTATGCGGCCACTTGAACTCACCCCACCGCCCTGCAAGCACAACCTAAGTCACCGGGCGCCACCCCTTGGCAAATGCAACACACACTGACTGGCCACCACTTGAGCTTGGCCTACTAGCCCGCAAAAGCCGCTGCCACCACTGTCTCAAGGACTCTCAGGCATGACTGGACGCTGTCAACACGAGTCCTGGCTTCGCCAGTGGCCACTGCCGCCTGAGAGGACAACTCCGGGTTCTGTGTACATTAGACTCCTCATTCTGGTGTCTTCCGCCTTCTCCCTACGGTGGTAGCGCACAGACAGGGACACACTTTCACCGCCTGCCGCAACAAGAGCACCCCTTCCATGGCCAAAACAGCTGATCCTCGTTGATCATTCAGCAAGCTAAGTGGGCCAGCAACCCATTCGGCAAGAATATCGAGACCGTGTTTACTATTGGGATTCATGCCACTGAGTGGGTTCGATGATTGTTCTAAGCCAGAATCTTTTCAAAGGCTGTACTCCAGAAACGCGAGAGGACAGTCACCAGCTAGGATTTCGACTAACCTGTCTGCTTGGGCCAGTAGGCGGCGTGACCAAGTGAGTACGCCAGGGGGATACCAACGATTAAGGGGTAACGCGTCTCCAGGCAGGGTAGCATCCGGCAGAGAGAAGGTAGAGCAGGATCGGATCGCACAACGTTAGGCGTTTGAGGAGACAGGAAGGACGCAGCAGCCTCAGCACCAATCAACGGTCTAACATTTGCCGACTGGATCCAATTAAAGTGAGTATTGGGCCAACCACTTGATCATACCACAACCTCTCATTCCAGTATAAGCTGATTAATCAGAGTACACTGCACCTCGGGATGCATACTGTCTTTTCACCAAGGTTTCCAAATTACGTGTCAGGCAGCGCTGACAAGGACGTCGTTCGCCTCTGTCACCAACCTTCCTGAATGACTAAATACTGCGTATTTCCCCTAACAAACTCTCACTTAAGAAGCCATTACCGCATCAAGTGGTCTCCTCTTGCTCATAAAATACGACTTCATGAACCAAGTCGTATACTACCTGCACAACGCCAGCTAACCTGCGTATAATACAGTGAGTGACCGATCTCATGAAATGTTGACTGAAATTCTGAAATGCGTTTTCAATTAGGAAGTATTACTTGATCGTGCTTGTAATGCTGATTATCTTGCTGCAAAATCTTAAAACATTTCGGACTCGGCAGGATGGCAGCCTTTGAATGCACTGCTTTCCAATCTCCCGTAGAAACCGTATTCGGTAAAAAAAATGGATACTTTAGTAGCATGCACTTTTCCCATTGATTTTCGGTGGTCTAGCAAATCCAAATATATCTTATAGAAACCATAAACAAAAATATGCTTTCTTTCAGTCAATCAATAGAGAATCACGTTTTCGTTATATTTTATACTCGAGGATGGAGTATAATTAAACTTTAAAGAAGTTTTCTAATTGCCGAATAATTTGGGCCTGATTATTCGTTGCATTATCGCAGAGTGATTTCAGTCTGCAAGGTGTATACGTTCCGCGTAGAGAAAATCACATACTTTTCTATGCCATTAAAAAGATATCATACAGAGTCCATAAAATTTTGCAATGGATGCGGACTATGTTGTACATTTCATGAGGAGCTGTGGTAAACGGCCAGGTACGATGCCATGTGGATAGACATTGCGAGGCCTTAAAACATCTCATAATTAGCAACTTTTTAAAGCCCAATTATACTCCTTTCTTGAGTATAAAATATTAAAAAGACGTGATTCTCTATTAATTGACTGAACGAAAGCATATTTTTGACCATCGAAAATCAATGCGAAAAATGCATGCTACTTAAGTAGTCATTTTTCACCGAGTACGGTTTATACAGGGGATTGAAAAGCAGTGTATTCAAAAGCTGACATCCTGCCGAGTCCGAAGTTTTATAAGACTTTGCTGCAAGATAATAAGTATTACAACCGCGACCAAGCAATCCTTCCTAATCGAAAACGCATTTCAGAATCTTGGCCAACATTTCATGATGTCAGTCACTAACTGCATGGCTACACGAAATAAGCATCCGGATGGCTGAAATCGCGGGGTAAAAAGGTAGCGGCAAATTCTGCACACATCCCCTGCACAACTTCTGCCAACAAACGAGATGGTATATAATCTCGCCGTAAGGAAATCACGGAGGTGAATCTTTCAAGTTTTTTTTGCCTGAAGCGGCGCTGCAATGCGCTTCATACAATTTAACGCAAGTATCAAACATTAAAATCCAAAAATACTATTCAGTGTAACCACGCTAACCGCAACGAGGTAGGGGGATAGGCTGACGCGGACAATGGCAAACACATTTTGACGAAAATGTCGGTCAGAGCGCTATGGCTTGATCCATAAGACGTTCGAGCGAACGAACTAGGCACTCGGGGTGCTTCCCAATGAGAAACAACCGGCAGGAAAGACAATGCCATCAATGGGGTGGATTTGCACCTGAGGTGTCCAGTTCAGTACGAAAAATCACAGCGACAAAAAGGGCCGCATTCTTTTCTCTTCTAGACTGCTGCCGAAACTTCGTACAAAAATGGCAAGGAGGTAGTAGGGTAGAAAATCAAAAGACGATGAAAATTTCAAACAGTGGGTTCATATATACGCCTAATTAAAAAGATACCCAAACCGGGTGGTCGACACCAGGCAAATGCCACCAGGGGGCTTAACTGATCAAGTAAAAATATTAGCCAGAGAAGAGATAAATCAATAAAAAAAAACACAAGGGCTGTCTTAGCTGAGCAAGGGCGCTAAAGATTCTGGTCTCAACAGATTTCGATGAGAAACAAAGCCAAATGGAAGTGGATTCAAGTCTGAATTTTGGGTCAGCAAGTGACAATAACAGCGCAGGAGGGGGGTGGGTAGGGGTAGCTCAGGGCCAGCCAATAAAGGAACGACAGAGACCAGAGAAGAGGGGGTGGGCAGAGGTGGGAATGACGATCGCACTCACGACGGTTCTGTGCCCAGTACACAAAATCCCTTTACAATGTCCACGGAAAGTTGAAAGCATCGGCAGTCTCAGAGAATAATTTGATTTTTAAAACTGCCGGACAGCTCCTTGTGGGGCAGAACAATTGAATTTAAGATGATCACCTCCGACGGAACCTCAACGCTCGAACCTAAAAAAGAGCCGAAGAGACGGGAAAAACGAGTGAGACTGACTATAGTACTGGTTTCACAGACATAAAGGGCATGCATAAATCAAGAAGTCAAACTGAAATAATAGATCGTCCGTAGTACTTGAGGAGGCGGTGGCGACGCGCATATGGTTTAAACCGTAGTGGGGAAAACTTCCACAGCATCGGTCGCACCTTTCTGCCCTACATTCACATGATATCTCAATGACAAGACGGCTAAAGGCGAGTGTGCGCGCAGTAGAGGGTCTGATATAACTCCCATCAGCGCCTGACGTGCACGTACCGATTCATCGACTCTCCGGAACCAGAACTCATCCACTCGTGGACTAAGTCCCCTTGAACTGACATAGACACGCATTAAGGAGAACTCGCAACTTCATAGGTATTTTGGCAGATTTTGAATATTGACTCAACTGTGAACAACTCGGCGCCTCGGTGGGATTCGAACCCACGCAGTAAGGAGAAGGTTTTAGTACAGCCAACGCTCTAACCCCTTGAGCTACGAGGCCCCGCCGGACGACGCGAGTTTAATCACATTTGGGTCAAGTTACCCGCCCAACCTACTGCTGTACTAAAGCCTTCCCCTTACTGCGTGGGTTCGAATCCCACCGAGGCGCCGAGTTTTTCACAATTTGGTCAATATGAACTCGCAAATTGACTCTTAGAGCGAAAGAAAGAGTTATCAAACAAGCTGGCGGCCTCCCAAATCACACGTCGTGATAAATCAACGCGTGTCACGGTTAACACGGCAAAGAAAGGCTCCATTCCTCACTCCACCACAGCAAGGCTGAACTGAGTCGACTGGAAACGAGATCGTGGGTGGGGCTGACGTGGCATACAGCTGACGTCGCACGTGTGTGGCGAACTGAAGTGAGGACGCTGGCGTATTAAGAGCTTGGAATGTGACACAAGTTTCATTGAACCGCGGACCTTGCGCACCACATAAAGACAGTGCCCACTGAACCTTTGAAGATTTCAGGGTCAAGATGGACTAAATTAGTTGCAGCCGAGGCGACAGAGGCGCTCAGAGTCCAAAACCCGATGGCAGAGCTATGGACTACTCAACTTTTAGTGACCAACGATTCCGGATCCGAACCTCGAGTCCTCCAAGGCCTTGAGTTGGGTATAGCTGTCTGGCGACGGCTAGAAAGCCAGAAATGGCCACTCCAGCCTTGAGATGCTGTGGCGGCTACGCAGCCCGAGTAAGTGCTTTGAGCGCTACAACCACCAGGTCAAATCCCAGATTGGAAGAAGACGGAAGGCACCAGAATGAGGGGTTTATTGTGTACAGAACCCGGGGTTGTCCTCTCAGGCGGCAGTGGCCAGCGGCGAAGCCAGGGCTGGTGTTGACTGCGTTCAGTAATGCCTGAGAGTCCCTGGGATGGTGGCAGCCACTTTTGTAGGCTCGTGGGTATGTGACTTTAGGTCAGCGCGTCTGGAACGGCTCACTGCAAAAGGGTGAATGACCTTGAGGAAGCGATGTCTTAAACAATGACGCCAGACCGATTATGAGGGCTGGCCGCCACAATGCCACAGCCTAATGGGCTGGTTTGTCACAAGTGACTTGGGCCACCAAACCCATCTTGGCACGGCCATGGCATGCGAGAAAACTAAGAGCAACGCCACTGCCTCTATTAGCGTAAAACAAGGGGCTGATTTGGCGCCTATACCGTAAATCCCCAAGGAGGAGGCTGATACGTTATGTTCACAACTTACCAATCACAGTGATGGAAGGGTTGAGCTGGCCCTTCGAATTGAATACAGGGACAACCTCCAGTTTGGTGAAGGGTGTGTTGGGGTTTGGGTCGTGGGCAGTGCCCTCGACACGCGCCCATTCGCCAATGACAGCGTTCCATCCGATCACGCAATTTAGACAGCAGGCGTGGGCACGAATCTCCGCGTTGCGCAGGACGATACAGTCGCGCAGACGGACACCAGCGCCGACCACGGCTCCAGGACCAACGCTCACATTTGGACCCAGCTGGCAGCGCAGCGAGTAAAGGCATACGTGCAACAGAAAAAGGCATTTTAGACAGAGAAATGCAGTAACTGTATTTTCAGTTAGCAATGATCAGGCCGCAAATTGGTACACGAACTTATGACGAAAGCTAGCTGCAGGTCATCTGCCGTACCCACTATGCACATAACCACCATGTTTCAGTGATGTTGGGGTGAGTCAAAGCAACTGGAAGTGAGCGCGGGCCCGGCAGTTGGCGAGACTGAGGCTACACTATATACGCACTATATATATGCATATATATATATATAATGGTAGGGGGCGCTGTTTGTCGGTAATACCATTCTGCCTGCATATATATACATATATAATGGTAGCGTCCCCTACCATTGTGTATTCCCGATCGAAAACCGACAGGGGAACGGGCTCGTAGCCTAGTGGTTAGAGGCGTGGACTTGTAACAAACAGGTCGCGAGTTCGAGCCTCGGGTGTTTCACACTTCAGGGTTGGGTATGACTGGCTGACGACGGCTAATAAGCCAGAAATGGCCATTCCAGTCTCCCGTGTCTTTTTCGGTAATAATATACTGCATATATACATATATATGCACTATGTACGTGTTGGTATCTAGTCTAAAACGAACCAGTCTTCAGTTCGGTCTCGAGTCTCAAATAAGGGAGGCGGTCACGATGGAAGAGGGGCATCGCAAACTGGTCCTTAGTCCAGAGGAGGGCAGGGTCAGTCAGCAAAGCCTCTGTCTAACCCGTGCCACTTACAAATATTTGCACAATATTGCAAACTTAATCTTCCATTGCTGAATTTGTGATGTGTCAATGATGCTTGTCGTTGTGACATTCCTGATGTAAATTTCTATTCTTGCATTTTTTGCTACTAACCATTTGTTAGTAACCAGACTTCGTACATACCACCCTGCCTTTGTCTCTGTACCTTTATTCGTCGGTTCTCGTCATTCTTTGTCCATTGTCTATTGCTCTTCGTCTCCGCTCGCTTTTAAACCGACCACCACACTTTGGCGTCATTCGCTGACTGCTCTTCTACTCACCTCGAATGTACGTCCACTGTTCGATATATTCCCCGCCTTACTAACTCTATCGTGCTCCGCCTATCTTACTGTTTATTACTATAGAACCACAAAGAATAACCGAGTTATCCCGACTGTCTTCTGACATAGCTTTGACCTTGGGTGCGTCTATTCCGGTGAATAAACCAGCATTGAATCGATAAAACCTAAAGAATACTAACAGTCCTTAATGAAGATCTTCATTTGAGGTACGTTACTACTACAGTCTCTCATCCAATGACAGCCGAGCCCTTCTTCCTAGGGGACGCGATCTCTTCCAAATCGTGTACTGAAATCTCTAAGAATAATCGGTTTGTTTGTTCCCAGCAGCCATACGAGCAGAGGGTGTCGATATTTGTGGATGTGATCCTTAACAGCCCCGGCTTGTCGCTGTAGGAGCGTTGCGTCTAATGAGTGGTGAATTGTTTTCTGTGAAGTGACAGTCTTGTTGAGATGAGGTGGAAGCTGGCTTTTCCAAGAAGAAGGCGAAATTTCGATGATTTAACTTATGATTGCGAAGGCCGTCAGTTTAGTAAGATGGAGTGGCGATGGAGGGTTGCAATCGTGTTAAGACCGCATCGTTGGCATCCACCGTCCACGAATCAGCTTCCGAGCGGCGCGACAAAAAGCATTTTGGACATATTTTTTGTCCCTTCCTGGAAGATAAGCAGTAGTCCTTGAAATAAGACGCCTTAAATGTCCAAGCAACTGTCGAACTCCGCTAGGGATCACAGTCCCCTGCTCAGAAAAGACGACCTCAAGTAGTCTGGACCGCCTAAGGGGATTACGAGTCGCCTCATGTGGAGGACTTTTATATCCGAAGGTGGGAGTCCGTTTTGGAAGTCTGTCATGAAGGCAACTCGGGTGCGAATAAGCGAATATGGTGGGGAAGACGGGAATAACTACAGTTTTCCTCTCTGTTCTTCATTTTGTCGTGACCCGGATAGCCTGACCACGTAAGACGTCCGGAAGCCCTTCATGTGAAAGGCAGACAGCTGCCAGCTAGTCAAAAAGAGTAATCATTAACAGTTACTCACTCAATGTAAGTAGTATAAGCGTATATAATCTGGGTGACGGGTTGTGTGAGTAAACGTGTGGCTGGAAATTGGGAGGCTTGATACGCGCCGAGTCTATAGTTAGATGAATCCGCACAGGCGAAGAATTTAACTTCAGTAGGAAAGGTGTTCCATGCTGCAACCACTCTGTTACTGAAAAAAAGGTTCGTCCATTGAACCCTGCTCTACCTGCGCGCAGCTTTGGGGAATGGCCGCGCAAAGTGGGCGCGAGTGAAGTAATCACTGGGATCTAAGCAACAGTCTAGGCCGTTTATAATGCAGAATGTTAGTATGAGATCACCACGTTGTTGTCTGTGGGAAAAGGGAAACATGTTGAGAGTTGACAGTCTGGTTTCATAGGGCAGTGCTCACACACTTTTGGTCATTTTTGTCGTCCGTCTCTGGACCCTATTTAAGACGGTATAGTCCTTGACAGTCCAAGGTCTCCATGCCTGTATGACGCACAGCAGCAGCTAGTGTGAGCCAAACCGACCGGAGAGGAGATTATGGGCAATGGGTGACGTGACGTAAGGACTCCGTCCAACTTACCTTACATGCATGTAAGACATCAAAAAGGACCCACGCAGACTCGGATCGACCCTCTAACACACCATTAGCCAATTTGGCTACCCTTATGGTCTCAAGTGGTGATAAAACAGCCCATGGGGGAGGCCGTATGTTTGGTCGGAAATGGAGGCTGCCGGTGACAACTTACAACTGCAGTTTTGTCCACCTTAGACGTCGGATGGAGACAGACGTCGCCAATGATACGAGGTCCGTCAGAGGAGTCCCCATCCTGTCTCACATCATCCAATAAGCCGGGCTCCGGACAGGTGTTTTTCGCGAGACGTTGTGGGTGGGTCCGCCGATACATGGCCAACACCTGACGGTTGGCGTAAATCACCGCGCTGAAAATGATAAAGATATTTAGCACTGAGAAGACTGACAAAAAAGTGGAGAGCAAAACGCCGAGCGGACTCACCCGGCGTGCTTTATTTGGCTCCAAAAGCGGTTGGTTGAATATGCGTACAGAGTCCCACTGCCCGCGAGGGGTTGAAAGATCTCGGTCTCCAGCTGAATGCTTTCCTTGCAAGCGCTTCGTAGGTCGTGACTTTAGCAAAACAGAAAAAACCTGCTCAGTCAAACCGTTAACAGCAAAAACAAAAGACCTAGAGAGAATGAACTAAGACATCATTGCCCTAGACGGTGTACCGGCAAAAATCATCGCCATGATCAAGGCCTATTATCGCTACACTAATGCGAGAGTCCCGGTCCACAACAATCCTTCCCAACCGTTCGGTATTCGGTCTGGTGTCCAACAGGGTTGTACCCTGTCACCCATTCTGTTCAATTATGTTATTGACTGGATCCTCGGGAGGGCCCTACGAGAGGGTGGCGGCGTTCAGTTTGCACCCGGACACCGACTGACTGATCTCGACTATGCCCATGATATCGCCTTACTTGTCTGAAGTTTTGGTGATCTGCAGTCTATGGTGTCACGGGTGAACGAGGTCGCTAAATCGGTCGGTTTATCCAAAAACGCTGGGAAGACCAAAGTGCTTTCCAGCTGCATCCCTGGCCAGGAGATGGTACCCCTCGGGATTGATGGCTGTCAACTTGAAGAAGTAGACAGTTTTAAATACCTTGGGGTGAGGCTGCTGCCTAATGAACAGAGTAAGGACGGCATTGTCTCCCGAATCGATGCTGCCCGCTGGGTTTTCTCAAGCCTCCGGAAGTGCCTATGGATCCGACGTGACCTCTCCATCGCCACTAAGATTCGCATGTACCGTGCATCTGTCCGGTCTGTCCTTCTCTACGGTTGTGAATGTTGGGCTTTGCGTGTGGAGGACGAACGAAAACTGCAGGTATTTGACCACCACTGCTTGATGGCCATCCTTCGAGTGATGTTTACCGACTTCGTCTTAAGTGAGACAGTCAGCGCTCGCTGCGACAACATTGCA
>CACRXP010000460.1:339185-352536 GCA_902702965.1 Spirometra erinaceieuropaei | reverse complement strand
GGGGATTGGATATGTAAGCATACTGAGAAAATAAAGCCCAGGGACACCTGTCACAAGGTAGGGATGTCAATATTAGTTTTATCGATCGGACAGATTGACACAGACTCCCCGCCGCGCCATGCCAGCACCAGATGGCCGGCCGCCTCAGGCAGTAAACTGGTGAGTAAGAGAGGGAAGAGCGAGTGAGGCTGACTCCGGGAAATCCATCCGCGCGGCGCCTGAGCGGAAGCAGGAAGTGTTTAGCGAAATAAGGGATCAGTCATTGGACACCACTGTCGGCAGTATGTACTTAAAAGCGCCTTACCTTCCAGTAAAGTTTCTTGCCTAGTTTAACATTTAGGCGAAGTAACAGAGTTCACCTAACGACCCGCAAACATTGGCTATCCAAATAAAACCAACGGATTTCGTTACTGGCGGAACACGCGTGAAGGAACTAAACACTAATGGAAGCTGAGGAAGCGTCAGCATTTAAATAAACCCGTCCCGGTGAGCCAATATTTTCCGAGGAAAATGAAGTGCTCACCGGATCGAGGGACTTGCATGGCTGACGTTTCGAACAGCTGGGGCGGCTCTCCAATGTCAAAGCGTCTAGTGAAAAAATCGATCTGAAGCATTTTGTCCCCGGTACGAAGCTGAAGTAGGCAAGAACGGCAGGATTTATTGGTACCAAAAAATTTCGCGACTGCTCTTCAGCTGCTCCCTGTCGCTTCATAAGTGAGACAACGAGTGAGAACAATACAACAGATTTGAATTCGTGCAGAAAATCGATGCAGAAACAGCAAGGTTAGGGTTTTGGGCAAGGTTGGCTAATCGATAAAGTTGGTAACACAAACGCCGTAGGGGAAGCAAGTGAAAAAGGGGAAACGTTAAAGAGCAAAAAATGAGAGGAGAGAGGGGGAATCATGGAGCTAGAGGCTACCATGGCAATGTTAGGTTAACCACGTGCTCCAATTGTTTACAAAGATCTGGTTTCACTCGTCGTATATAGGCTGCCTCCAGTCGGATTAGTTGGCGTTGGGCTGATCGATTTTCTCCTTCTTTCGTTGCCTTGGCCTACTGGCCGTCGCCGGTGAGTGTTGGTGGCCTCCTGTATTGTGTGTTGTCACCTCAATTGCGTTTAATTGCGTTTGCGTCCCCCTTCTGAGTGACTTGGTAGACAGGCCGTGTTTGCTCGGTAGTCTTAGGCTCTGTATGACTAACATGGCGTATGTAGTGACGTAGGACTTTATAGGCCGAAGGAACGTCTAGATGCCTGTTGATGGAGTTGGCATCTGAGTACCAAGCCTCAAGTGTGAGACACTCTGTCCTCGAGGTGCCCCGGTCTAAGAGGGCTGCTCCTTGAAAATCAAAACTGTGACCACTTTCCCCGATGTGAGCCTCATGCTGTGAGTTTGGGTCTAGTCTCCGAGTTGCCAGTTTGTGCTCATGTAGGCAGGTCTGCAATTTCCGTCCGGTTTCCCCAACGGATAATGGAGAGCCGCCCCAGCTCTTCGAAAAGTCAGCTAAACAAGTCCCTCGATCCGGTGAGCACTTCATTTTCCTCAGATTATCGACCCGGATCTCTTAGTTTTGCTACCCTGGACTATTGGAGGCGAATATGCGAGTCCCAGGTTATCGTTGCAAAGACGACTGCACAATCACTGGGGCAGTACGTGTATTAGCCATAGCTTACGGTCTCATACAGGGGACCTTCATCAAAGATTGAGAATGCAACGCCAAGTGAGCTGTTTTTTAGTCAGACAAAGACGGAGAGTAGGTGTGGAAGGGGTAGTGTTCGCGATAAGGCTAAGTCCACGCCGTCTCACGGCGCCGTGCCAGAACTTTCAACACCTGCTTAACGGCATCTTCCCCGACATTCAGTTCACAAGGGAAGGATGCCGAACGGTTGCCTTTCCTTGACGTCCTCGATGAAGAACTAAACGGCACGGTGTATAGGAAGGCGACTAACACAACTCAGGCTCTCAGCTACCATAGCAACCACCAGATGGAGCATAAACGCGGGTGAGTTAGGGCACTCTTCCAAAGGGCGAAAACGCATTAAAGTGAACCGGAGGGACGAGCATGGGAACTACGGCATATTTGGGACCAAATAGCAAGGAATGAATACCCAAAGGGCTTCAACAGCTGCTCTTTCCGTACGCGCGCCCATGGTGAACTAACGGAGGAAAGTCACCAACACTCTAACATCCTCTAGCGTATATAAAGAAAGTGTCAGAAGTTACGGAACGTCTCGTTGTAGAGCTCGGCATGGATATCGCTACCATGCGCACCAAAGTCATGCAAATAAAGGATAGTCTAGACGCAGGAGAGCACTCTGGTGTCGTTTATCAGATCGCATGTCTTGACTGCCCCCTACATTACACAGGACAGACCGGACGACGACTTAGCTCGCAACTAATAGGGCACAAACGGGCTATCCGGAGAGGCGACCCCGTCTCAGGTCGCTACTTACCACCTCGAGAAAGGCCACGAATACAACTTTACGAGCACGTGGATAATGCTGCGAGCCAGCAATAAGACAGGGCGAGAACTGCTGGAGACCTGGGTATCTGACACCGACCCTACCAACAGACACGTTTATATACCCGACTGCTATCCTGCACTTCGTTCCCGCGGCCAAGAGGTGCGATCCAATTCCCCACCAAGGCCGCACGCCGTTACGACGCCGTGGACTCAGTCTTATCGCGAACACCACTCCCCCTTCCTTGTCTGATAACAAAACTGCTCATTTGACCTTGCATTCTCACAGTCTGAGACCGAAAACTCAGGCTAATACATGTACTGTTCCAATTATCGCGCCTTCATCTACGCAGGAAATAAACACATCACGGAAAATACTATCGGACAAAACATACAAAAGGTGACTAAAAATAAAATGTCCGTTGCTCTGTTAAATTTTTGGTTTAACCTTCGGGACGCAGCCTACTTTCTACCGGTATCGCACACATCTTTGAAGGCATTCGTTGCACTCACCTCATTTGTTTCGGGTTTCTCAACGATACAGCCAAACTGCATTGATTGTTCGCGCGTCGCCTAAAATAACAGGTAAGAATTCCCATTTGAAGATGCCTTAAACACAAGTCAATCACAACTTCAATTCAGGTAAGTTTTACTTATTTAAGGTAAATATAGGCACGTGTTTTCGAACTCCCTACTTGTATACTGAGTGAGCTATGCTACTGAAAATAAGAGCAACATGTAAAGCGTTGTCAAGCTACAAATATGCGTCAGTAAGTGAGTAATGGGTCAGAAATGAATGTCACAAAAGCGTGTTACTGGAAAGTGTTAGGTGGCAAGTAAATGAGCAGCAATCTAAATGTGTTGGACGATAAGTTGAGAAGAGATATTTTACGGTAAATGTACAAAAAACTGTTACTTAAGCATCGTGAGTAGTATGTTTGACGGCCTGTAAACTTTCGGGATGGTACAAGGGTTAGGGTGGCTCACAGCCACCCACTCCCTAAAAAATCAACTGCTGGATCAATGAATGGGTTTTGTTGAAACCCCTGTTATGTGGATGGGATCAATGAGTGCCCAAAAGAGAACACCGCAAATTCAAATAGGTAAACATGTTGTGCAGGCATCGTGCACTATTTTGGGCGCATGACGTCCTCAGCGACCTGGTGTGCGTTGTATGAAACAAGCTTATGAAAACGCCAAACTGCATTCCCCCACGCAGAAGGTAATAAAAATTACCTACACGGCGCACCAGTGAGTGCCTTAACGGAATAATTGTAAAGACCGATGCCGGAGAATTTATTAGATCGCTGAATAAGTCCCGAGAGTCAAGTTGCTTACACCTCATTGCGTGCAAAGAAGCCAAAGGCCTATGAAGTGGTGTCGCTATAAATATACACAGGCAATTTTCATGTCTTTAAGCATGGACTGTCCTGCTATTGCAGAATGCATTGATTTCTACTTCTCTGGCTATTCAGTTAGCAGTAATTGGCAACGCCATTCACTGAGTACGACAATTAAGGAGGTCAAAACTAACGATAGCAAGTCAACTCGTTCAGTTAGAAGCACTTCTGCCTGTTATTTGAAGAATTTTAATTACTCCGAAATAAGGGCTCTATTTATCTAGATATCTCGTCCCACTAACAGTAATGATATTAAAAATGTTCAATAGAGAAACGCTGCGAGTGTATGCTTTTTAACAGCCAGAAATTTTATGTTCGAAAGAGTACGCCCTCGGTAATTCTTCAAAATGTCATAAAGCGGTCCAACGTTGGACAGCAAATCGACAATCCAAAAAGTGCGTTTGAGGTGGGGACACGCCAACCATAGGCGTTTGTCTGTCGTGAAATTAGCATAGTCTGGTTAATTTCGATTGACACAACGTCGCCGTTTGCCACGTTCACTTTGAGAATTAAATAAACGTAGTAACTAAACACACCTGTGACCATAACCGTATACCAGCAAACACTTGCGACGTATCGGACACTAATATCAGCAGTAACTGTTCGAACGACAGTCAAACAGGACCGCTCGCTAGATCTAGCCCACACCACGATGTGAAAAACGAAAAACGTGGTACATTCACTCCTTCACCCCTTCTTGTGGAGCAGGTTACACTGCTCGAAGCAGTCGATGCTTGTGGAAAAGGGCGAGAGAGAATATGCAACCAGGGGGGAGACACCAAGAAAACCATCTACCAACTGAAGTAGGCAAGAACGGCAGGATTTATTGGTACCAAAAAATTTCGCGACTGCTCTTCAGCTGCATCCTGTCGCTTCATAAGAGAGATAACGAGTGAGAAGAATACAACAGATTTGAATTCGTACAATGCAGCCGAACTAGTATTCTGCAGTCCTACTAAGCCACTTCCGATTCCACGGGCAAAGGATGCCCTGCCAATGCACGCCACTTCAAATTGTGTTTATGAATTCACATGCACTTGCGGATGCAAGTACATTTGGCGAACGCAAAGGCAGTTGGCAGCCAGGTCTATTGAGCACCTGCCCAAGTGGCTCCTAAGACAAGAAAATAAGATCCCGCGTTCCTCCATTACGAAACACCTACTTGATACTGGTCACACCGTCGACCCCAAAACTTCCTTCCGAGTACTTGTTCGGGCACGAACAACTCGAACATTGCGTTACCTGGAGGCGGCCTATATACGACGAGTGAAACCAGATCTTTGTAAACAATTGGAACACGTGGTTAACCTAACATTGCCCTGGTAGCCCCTAGCTCCATGATTCCCCCTCTCTCCTCTCATTTTTTTTTGCTCTTTAACGTTCTCCTTTTCTCACTTTCTTCCCCTACGGTGTTTGTGTTACTAACTTTATCGATTAGCAAGCTTTGCCCAAAACCCTGACCTTGCTGTTTCTGCATTGATTTTCTGTACGAATTCAAATCTGTTGTATTGTTCTCACTCGTCATCTCTCTTATGATGCGACAGGATGCAGCTGAAGAGCAGTCGCGAAATTTTTTGGTACCAATAAATCCTGCCGTTCTTGCCTACTTCAGCTTCGTACCGGGGACAAAATGCTTCAAATTTTTAAAACAACATCTACCAACTCGCAAGGAAGTACCAGAAGTCACAGTAACAGCTCTTACTGACAAGAGCAGTCAGGCTACGACAGTTGGGACTGTGTGCGCGGAAGAATTTCGTGCAGTTGTTGTGGCCAAATGTCGTTCACGGATGATAGTGTTTCGTAAAACCAAATTATAATCTCCCACTTCCTCCCCCCTCCATTTGCTTTACCTCTAACTGTCTGCATTCTCAACTATATATTTCCTCACTGCAGTGACCTGATAGGAAGTACACTAGGTGGGCTAACTCATGAAATGTCAACGGAAATTTCGAAATGCGTTCTCGTATCGAAAAGATAAATTAAGTAGTGTTGTAAAAGTAATCATGATGCAGCATAAATCTATAATGATCCAGTTACCTCAGGGCGTCGACTTTCGAATGTACTTATTTCCGACTGCATGCAAATACTATACTCAGCAAAAAATGAGTACTTCAGTAGCGTGCAATGTTCTTATTGATTTTCGATGCCCTCGAAAATTCAATTAAATTTCATGGAAAACATGCATAAAAATATTCATTCTTTTACTTATTCCGTAGACAATCACGTCTTCTTCTGATTTTATATTCGAAAGAAGGGTATAATTCGGTTTCAAAAAAGTTTCTAATTGTGAGATTTTTTAATACCGTGAAATGGCCGTTCATAAAAAGTCATGTATCCGCATTAACGAATATGGCTTGTAAAGTTAACACTATTGCCCAAATCCCTTGATTAATTTTACGAACCGCATATGGTCTCCTCTTAATAACGTAGAGAAGTGCATTGTTTTCCGTACACGAAAAATATGCGGCGTGTAGTTTTGAAACTTTGAATGCAAGTGTAACAACAGGTCGGGTTCAAATTTTTTCGGGAATTAGAAAAGTTTTTTTTAAACCGAATTATACTCTTCTTTCGAGTATAACATGGAATGAAGACGTGATTTTCTACCGAATAGGTAAAAGAATGAATATTTTTAAGCATGCTTTCCATGAAATATAATTGGTAAAGAGAATCAATGAGAAAAATTCATGCTACATAAGTAGGCATTTTTACACAGTGTAGTTTTTGCATGCAGTCGGAACGAAGTTCATTCGAAAGTCGACATCCTGAGGTAACTGAATTATTATAGATCTATGCTGCATGTTGATAAGTTTTACAACCCTGCTTAATTAATCTTTTTCGAAAGGATAACGCAGTTCGAAATTTCGGTTGGCATTTCATGAGTTAGCCCATCTACTGTAAACGAAAACGTGCTCATGTTCGTCGACTTGCCTTCTGAAAATGTCTTGTTGGAATTCGTTGCATCCGGAAAGTTGGCAAACCCCCGTTGCGGCACAGTGGCAAAATCCTTCAACTTCTACAACATAGGAGGCTAGCGTGACTTGAGAGCACCCTTTTAGCCCCAACCGTAAAAGCAGCATCCAGACGGCTGACTGAAAACCGTCCTAACCAGTTAACCGGAGACGGTACCTGCTAAGGCCACGTTAAAACTCGTCAAGATGTGACAATGGCTTGCGTAATAGCGATTGCAATTATCAGAAATTGGGAACCAGAAGGTCAAATGTCCATGTTAAAAGGCCAATCTACTTTCACTGTCGCCAGTATTGAGGTCATTTCGAAATAATACAAAAACTCATCAGACGCAAAGGCATTCGGATGGCATCAATATTATTTGCTTCTGATGAAAGTAACAAGTCGTTCAGAGTATAGCAGCTACTCAATAGACATAAAACGAATCAAAATTATGCCAAAGGTCGACGTAACCAAGGCGTGATCGCACCGTGCCTGGGAGAGACAAAATAGTGCATGGCTACTTTTTGTTTCAAACCGGGGCTAGATCGCAGTTGGTAGTCAGGACCAGTATTACAGGTGGCGGGGGGTTGATTACTGGGGGTATTTTGTAGGGCTCCATAATCGCATCTGACCCATTTGGCTTTCGGTTTTCGTTTGAGGTAAGGGCTAGGATACCGGTTAATGGCTTCAGATTTTCGGGTTAGGGTTATGCCTTTAGGCTTAGGTTTTCGGTTTACGGTTAGGGTTTGAGTGTACGATTAGGTTTCAGTATTATGGTTAGGTTTTTCAGTCACGGTTATGCCTAAGGGCTACGGTTACGTTTAGGATTTCGGTTAGGGTTGCCGTTAGGGTTAACGGTTAATGTTTAAGGTTGAGGTCAGGGTTAAGGTTAGGATTAGTGTCGCCGTCCGCTTACCCATTCCTGCCTACCAACTGCGATCTAGCCCAAACCGGTACTAGGTCTACAAACGCTCAGCAATCAGAAATGAGGACGATCAGAACTTCCTAGTCGATGGGTCAATTTTCATCACCGGTACATAGCAGCGTGCCATGAATTTGAAATCACTTCGTTCATGCCAGCACGTTGGCAATTGTTTATCTGTCATACTACGCGGGCTTGAACAGCAAAGAGCTTGAGGAGCAGGGGTTCTTTAAGCGCATTTCAGTACATGGCCCAACAGACGAAAGCTAGGTAGACCGGCTCGCTGGTTGGTCGACCGCGTGCATGCATGGCTGACTGTGTGCCAACATCGAAATTTCTGTTACCAAGCATGTAACACAAAAAAGGTCAAGGTGAGTGCAGTGAGGTCGTTAGCGAGAGGTTGCAGGCTAATAATACAAACGTCAAGGGACAACGAAACCAAGCGCTACCTGATGCTGACACTAACTAAATGATTACGTGGGGTATTGCTTCGTTCCTAAAACTGCTTTAGTCTACGAAACTGCTCGCCGCTGGACTTCACCAGGCACAACCGGAGTGCGCGGATAATACCTCCTCAGCTCACCAGTTAGCAGTTGTGTATGATGGCGTGGTGGAAGGAGTGATTCCCAAAAGTCTTAAATCTTAAAGTGAACATCTCCATAAACAGCAAACCGTTCCGGGGCTCAGGGATTCCGCCAGACGGCGGCCGAAGAAGCCTTATTAGATGACACGTAGTCGTGGTCATGTCACAATATCACTTGCAACTGTGACGTTTCCGTGCATTGCGGTGTTGGCAGACGGGGCATTATCACCGCATGGTTTGCGACTTCCTATTCATCAGACGCTAGAGCCTCCTGTTGCAGTTAACCATAACTGAAAGCCGGCTGTTGACATACCATGTAAAGTAGGTGGGTTAACCCATGAAATGCCAACCGAAATTCCGTAATGCGTTTTCGTTTCGAAAAGATTAATTAAGTAGGGTTATAAAACTGGTCAGCCTGCGGCATGAGTCTATAATACTTCAGTTACCTCAGGATGTCGGCTTGCGGATGAACTTCATTCCGGCTGCATGCAAAAACTACACACTGTAAAAAACGACTACTTAAGTAGCATGAGTTTTTCTCACTAATCTTCGATGCCCCTAAAAGTCCAATTACATTTCATGGAAACCATGCATAAAAATATTCATTCTTTCTCTCATTCGGTAGATAATTACGTCTTCTTCCAAATTCTTACTCGACGGAAAGGTGTAATTCGGTTTTTAAAAATGTTTTCAATTCCCGAATAATTTTTAACTCGACCTGCCGTCACACTTGCATTCAGGGTTTCCACACTACAAGCCACGTCTTTTCCGCGTACGGAAAACTACACATTTCTATACGGTAATAAAGAGGAGACCAAATGGGGTTCATAGAATTTAGCAGTGGATTTGATCCATATTGTTAACTTTACAAGCCACATCGGTAAGTGCAGCGACATGACGATTTATGAATAGCCGTTTCACGGCATTTACAAGTCTCACAATTAGAAACTTTTTTATGTTCCTCCTTCGAGTATAAAATCAGAGGATGTAATTATTTGCCGAATGAGTAGGAGAATGAATATTGTCGCGCATATTTTTATGAAATATAATTAGACTTTTGGGGGCATAGAAAATCAATTCGAAAAATTCTTGCTACTTAGGTAGTCATTCTTTACAGAGTGTGGTTTGCATGCAGCCAGAAGGAAGTTCTTTCGAAAGCCGGCATCCTGAGGTAGCTAAAATATTATAAAGTTATGTTGCAGGCTGACTAGTTTTACAACCCTACTTAATTAGTCTTTCCGAAACGAAAACGCATTTCGGTTGACATTTCATGAGTTAGTCCACCTACTGTAGTTCATAACTCCGCTATCCAGCAGACCATCTTTCCGGCAAGGAGTGGTTATAGTCTTAAGACAAGCTAAACGCTAGGCTGGGAAGTTCTGTTCAAATAAACCCCTTCCAGTAGGTCGTCAACGTGCGCCGTGTTTTTGTGACGTCGGATTGGGAATGCCCTGTTAGCTCCATCTTCAGCACGTACTACTGTGTCTTAAGTCGTTAGAACAGACTGTATTCACTATTCAGGTGTAAGTAGTAAGATGAGTGGTAAACCTGGCTATTGAGGGCAGGGTCCTGAAAGCTGACAACGTCAGCAAGGTCTGCTGCCCCTGAGACATGAGAATTGATCACAGGGTTCCCTTGATGAAGAGGTTTTTGGCTTCTTCAGCAGGAATTCAAGACACCAAATCCCATTGAGGAACAAGGCACGCAACACCCACAGTTCTTTGGAGCGAATGACCCTCTTTGATGAAAGACAGGGCATGTCTGGCGAGCGGAAAGTGAAGTAACCGCCACAAAAGAGCAATCCTACCTCAGTTGAGAGTATAAGGAAGCGATCACCGGGACCGAGGGTTTTGTGGAACTCCAGCATCTCCTCTAGGGGTGCGTCACAGCATACATCGGCGTTCATGACAAAGAGGAGATCCAGTCCTCCAGCCATGATTTGATCGCGAAACTGGTAGATACCTCCAGCAGTTCCAAGTGGAGCGAATTCTTGCAAGTAACTAAATTTAATTTCCAAAAAAACAACCGGTAGACTATTGTCCACGTTCCAAGAACTGGGAATCAATAAATCTCAAAGGTAGAAGTACACTAATTACTACGTGCAGTTGCAGCAACTATGACGATACATGGCATATTCTATAATTCGCATGTCAGTACATCTGGCATGGTAGATATCGGAACTCGGAAATTCACACTGCGAGACGGAGGCGGAGCCGCAGATGGAAGGAATTCGTCCCTGTTGAGCGATGAAAAATGGAGTACGGATTGATTTTCACAGCTGACAGCAGTGCTGATGGGGCACCAATGCGAAACTAGGCCTGAGGTTCAACTCCGAGACATGACACTTTTTCTGGCTGTGTATGGCTCCTATATCATTTAAAAACGCCCCAACATTCGAACAGTGAACATCAGTTGCTCGGCACATCTATCTCGTCTCTTTAGGAGTCATTTATTAGCTGTCGTGGGACACAAAGCTCCGATAGCCGTAGGAAGGCCAGGAGAAAGGGTGAAAC
The DNA here is from genome assembly GCA_902702965.1 of Spirometra erinaceieuropaei. Lineage (NCBI taxonomy): Eukaryota > Metazoa > Platyhelminthes > Cestoda > Diphyllobothriidea > Diphyllobothriidae > Spirometra > Spirometra erinaceieuropaei. The sequence continues at coordinate 341,709 of CACRXP010000460.1, read as the reverse complement.
ACAATCTTCTTGGCTCAAATCAGCATCTAGGTTGAGAATGAAAGGGCGGTCCATTGGGTGAAAAGTTGGCAGCATAGTCACTAAGGACAGCTCGGCCTTATGGCGCAATAAAAGGCCGTAAGGAGCGGTCATAGTACTGTCTGTATCGGGGTCGATACTGCGGATGCATGGGACTCGTAAACTTGAATGGGCCATGAACAAATTTGCGTATAAGTCACCACCGCGCACAGAACACTTTCTACCAACCAACTCTATCAATAGACACATTGATTTGCCTGCGTGTTATCACGCACTCCGCCCACGCAGCCAGGTGGCGCAGCTCACATCGCCGCGAAGTACAAACGGCGTCACCACGCCGGGGGACCATTGTGGACCAGGCGGCACAAACCAGACCTAGCCACAGACGTAGTCCTCCCCCCACACATCTACTGTATATATGTATATATGAAGAATAAAATCACCGGAAAAGACAGGGGAAGCTAGAATGGCCATTTCAAGCTTCTTGGTCGCCACCGGCCAAACATACCAAAACCCAGATTTTACAGCCCCTGAGGCTGGATATCGCGACCTGTTGGTAAAAATTTCAACGCCATAATCGCAGAGCCATGGGCTCATTGTCGTGTCGGTTTCAATCGGGCAGAGACGACGAGATAGGGGCGTCTACCAATCACACTACGGGACATACTTCCGCATATGTATTTTTGCGGTAAACGGAAGTATACAAAGGTTACTCAGTCTTTCGCTATACGAGAACATCCAGAAATAAGAGTTTACTGTTAACTTCTTTTTCGAGCGTAAATTTAATTGCCGGAATGGTGTTGTGGAATGTTTCCAGTTGATCCTTTTTAACGACAAAAATGTGTCGCATGGGACAAAACTCACATCATCTGCGTTTGCCCCTCTAAAAGAGACCGAGAGTTTCTTGAAATTATGCCCTCCGATGAATCATGCATCAACCGGCACATTGAATGAGATGCCATGTACAGAAATTTCAGGGAAAAAGTGGTTGACGGGAGCCAATCAATGCAGAATGACGAACGCGGTGGCCGCTTTCTGCCGCACGATTGAAATGTTAATTTACTCAAGTGTGACGACGATCTGGGGAACCAGCGTCGGAAACTTATCTAACAAAGTTCTCTATTTTTTCCGAAAGAACATGTTTGCCTATATCACGCGCTGCTGTGAGGCTGCTGGTTGGGTTCCAGAGAGAGCCCGTACGGCACAACGGAACAAGCGAGTTCCGTAAGAACGATCGGTGAGCGCCCGTCTACCACAATTTATATAATTATATATAAATATTATAATTATATACAATAATGAGGAAGATGGCCGACAGAGACGAAAGAGACCGGGATAGCTACTTCTGGCTTAGTAGCAGTCGTTCGCCGGGCCCGCCCAACGCCGGGGTTACAAAACGACATCCTGTCTCCCAAAATATAAAATGCCTCAGTTCAAGGTAGAATAACGGCAAACTAGTCTAGGCAAGTGAGAAATATCGCATAGAGGTGCTAAACCATAGTGTTATGCCTAGAATTTGCGATGAGAAAAGTAATACACAAACCTTGGATTAAGGCATCAAAGACCAGTTTTAATCAGCGTCTGCTAAGGCCTGAATTCACCTGGTTGATCGTCTTATTTTGATACTCTGAAAACCAGGTTGTCAATTAATGTCGGCTAACATGACTGAAAACGGTGCTGATGATGTATCGTACCATCATTGCGAGTCATCCATTTTCGCAAACAGGCAGGATGAGTAAAAATAAGTTTGTGAACCATAACGAATGTATCCCAACGAACCCGGACATAGCACGAGTCTAAAGATGGCAGTATACTTGCTATTGATAGTATTTTAATCCGCGTAGCCCTAGTAGCGGGTAAAAGAACAAAGTATCATTTGCTCGAGCGAACGAGGAAAGGGCAATAAATTGCGCCCACAACTACACCCCAGCGATATGGAACATGATTCAAAACCAGCAAATGAAGTTCTAATTCATCCACGCAGGACGCTAGAGCGTGATTAAAATGTAGATTAGATTTAAGTGTGGAAAAGCAACGGTAAAATTCGAAAGTGTGTTAACATGATAAAATAACCTACCGTATGTGCACATTAAAATCATTTTGGGCATCATTAATCAATCTCGTAAGCGCCTCCTGAGGCTGGTAAAAACCGATTAATATTATTTCTGCTAAACCACTGATCTACGAAGTGTTTTAAACGTATATAACTTACCTTCGAGAAGGCCTCAATATGGTGGTATATCATAGGAAACCCCCCAATAGGAAAAAGAGGTTTTGGCAGCTCTAGTGAAAGTGGACGAAACCGTGTGCCCTTTGCCGGGCCACCAATTAAAATTGCAGCTTTAACTATACGTCCACTACCGAGGGTCATTTTCAGGAAATCCCAGCCACTTGAGTAAATGACACGTTTTGCGGAATCCTGCCGTAGGCTGCCAAGTGATTCGTCAGATATTTTCACGTTAGTCTCGATAGCGTCTATGGCTCCTTCTAAGTACAAGACCCCAGA
>CACRXP010000460.1:239072-338792 GCA_902702965.1 Spirometra erinaceieuropaei | reverse complement strand
ACCGACATTATGTGGCCATAGAATTCTACTATGTCATTTTACAAAGTAATGATGAGGTTTCTTTAATTAAGAATATAAAGAGAATTTTTCTTGCTGTAGAAATTGCAATAAATACCCTTTATCGTGTTTTTCAAAAAGTATATGTGAATTCATAAGGGCAATGAAAATTAATAAAATGAATTGTAATTAAAAAGTCACATTTGGCGTATATGATTTTTACTAGCAGTCCCATAAGTGTACACTTAGGAACTGGCCTGAATCCTCACTGCTATAACTTGGGGTATATTTCGTTTTTATCACTATTATAACCTACCCATTTAATGTCTTCTATTCGAAATTACATTTCAGAATTTCCATTAATGTTTTGTGGACTATTCCATCTAATGCCCCTTTTACCTTGAGCTCCCGAACACGTCTTTTTCTTAGATTTCATAGTTTTCAGATGCCTGGTAGGGAATAGTCCCTCTCATTTTGTCTGCCGTACCATATCCTTTTCATGTAATGACTATGAGAATCTTTTGCAGCTCTCGTACCCTAGGGCCGTAAATTTATAATGACCGGAATTTAATGTGCCTGACAGATCGACTAAGTAAACAGCACAGTGAGTCGCAGTAAAGAGTCTCCTGATGTCAAAGGGCCCTCGTTCTCTCCAAATAACTCTTCCACTCGGTTTGCCATCGCTAAGCTTTGTTGTTTTTTTCAGAAATTGGTGAGCAAACTTGAATTAAACTGTTCAGAGTGTTTAAGGCTAATAGCCTTACACGTCGGAAATCCCTTCTCTTTGCATGAAAATCGCAGTCTACTTCCTGATTATAATCACTAATGAACAAGAGAAAGGGATGGGTTCGAACACTGAGCCTTGTGGGACTCCACTCTGTATGACCTTGCGCCTTGACAGTTGTTGTCAAAATCGACAATACTTGAACGACCAACGTGGAACTTCTCGATTCATTGAAGAAGCGTGCCTCCGATGATCATTACTCCCAACTTGCAAGCTAGACGTTGTTGCGGAGCACTGTCGAGGGCCTTCCTAAAATCAACGTAGGTCACATACACATTGCGTTTTGCATCGAGGGCTATTGTCTAGCTCCGCATTTTATAAAGCAAGTACGTTATTTACGATTTTCCTCTATGAAAGCCGTTTTTTGCAATGGGCAAGAGGTTGTGTATTTCCAAACTTGTGATTAATTTCTTTTCGATTGTCCTTTTCATGACTTCGCAACAGATTTGTACCTAACTTACGGATTTTCAGTTGGTCATGCTCTTTTACAAGTGACTACAGAGCATTTGAGGGTTTTTAATGGCTCGGTGGGGGAAAAGTACTCTCGAAATCTCATCGGCTTTTGACATCAAGCCCTTCACCTTGAACCTTTTAATTATTACTCTGCAGATGCTGTATTTTTGTCGTTTCAGCGGAGCTTCTTTCACGGCCTTCTTCTCTTGTTGACATCTTTTTTGAGATCGGATGTTAGCCACTGCGTTAGTTTGGATACCTTGGGCTTCGATAAGCGACAGTGGTTCTTAGTTAGATACGAAAACCTATCTTTAAATAGATTCCAGTTCTCACTGACATTCCGGGAGGGGAACATCTCAGTATATTTGAAATGCTCCAGCCCTAATTAAGCAAAAGTCACCTCGCCATATATTTGGCCTCGTCTCCTGCAGAATATTATGCATTCTCCGCACGAAGCCCTTGAGTTTCGATCCGAAAGTTGACATGAGTATTTGGGCTGAAATCCATAAGCCTCAGTGAAGTAACCGCATAATACTCACACCCCTACGGGCCGTCAGTTTTATATGAATACTGGTTACTTAACTACGCTCGCGGCATGCATGGTATCTAAAAGTCCGAACAGATGTTTCACTAAATTGATGTCGCTGTATGGTGCACCCCTGCGTTTCTTCGTTCATCAGTGGGTCACCCAGCGTTCACCATATGTTTTCAATTTCCTCATGCCTCAATGAGCTAATTAAGTGCAAGTTCTTCGGCGTTCAAATCTCGACCGCTACGCTTCCGACCATCCGGGCAATGACCGGGACAGTTCTCGAAACTATAACTTTTACTCAGCGGGACGTGACTGTAGCAATGCGGCGTTTATCTCAATCTCATAGCCCTGGACATGATGGTGTCTCAGTTAGCGTTCTAAAAGCGGATGCTAATGTAGTTTTCCCGTCCCTCTTATGCAAGATATTTAATCTCACTCTTGAACGTGTAACCTATCCTACTTAGTGGAAGAAATCACAAAATTTGGCTATACCAAGCATGGCCAGTCTACGTCATATGATGAATTGTGGACAATAACCTTTCGCCTTACAGATTCGAAATTCTGAGAAGCATTACTCATGGATAAGATGATGTGTCACCTAACAGAGAATAGCATACAGAGCTACTATATGCGAGGAGAGTGTGTGTACTTTATGGGTAGTGTATCTCAATCAACGATCGTTTGGTTACACAATCTTGAAGAGTAAAGGCCCAGATTAATGCGGAACTACGTGCCGCCCTTCTATCTTAAAAGTTCTGTAAGCGTGGGTTATGCCAGTATCAACAAACCATGGTCCCGGCCTCCAGGTATGCGCTGGCAGTCCCCTGACAACTGGTTACCTGCCGGCAGATGCGCTTGCGCTCCCGTTGGGTATACAGGTGGTGGGCATGGCTGCCCATTCGTCATCCTCGTCCTTCTGACCTTTGTTGGGACGTTGTTGTTGTTATTTTTCCTTAAAAATCCTGGTCAAGTGTATGTTGTGGACCAGAGGATGTGGTGGCACGCCTAGGTGCGCGTCCGACCGCGCCAGCCACATGCGTCCGTCCCTCCTCTGGCTTTCTTGCTTCTCTCTTGACACGGGACTCAGGTGGAGAGTGGGGACGAGAGTGCGGTATATGCAGCGCAAGTTCCCGTGCCTGCTGAACCATGCTGTGTAGCCCACTTTGGACATTGTCGGAATCGACGATTGAACTGTCGTTTAGCATCTTCTGCTGGCAGAACCCAGTTGTACAAACTCATATCGGCCAGATAAGTAACATGCCTTAGCCTAAATATTGATTTTCTCATAGCCTCTTAGGGAGTTCCATTGTTGACCAATGATTATGGTCTAGAACATTCCTATCACGTATTTAGAAGTACCACGGAAAGAAGTACAGACAGTTTAGCTCACTGCACAATATGCGGACTCGCAGGACCGAAGCATTTGCTTTAGGCGACTATCCCCGTCCAACGCGTTGATGGGGTAGGAAAGGGTTCCTCTTATGTGATATTTTTAGCCATACATGTCAAAATATTCTAAATGCAGTAAGGAGGTTTGTAGGGAATGATCGTCCTCCAAGGAAACTAGTGATTGAAAGATTTTGTTCTTTTAGCAAGTATCCCATATTTTCATAAATAACTTTCATCAGGCCTTTACAATCTACACAAGTGAGACCGATAGGTTCGTAGTTTATCGTTAGCCGCCCATAGTTATTTAAGGGAAGGCGGAAATCAAAGTCTTTTCCAGTCATTTGAGACGCAAGCCGCTCTAATGTTTGCACTGCGTAGGCTTCCAGAAGGTTGGCTAAGGCAAGGCTAGGGAGTCTAGGGAAGAGAGTGTTAAAGAAATCGGGTCTTGGGATTCTGTTCGTCTTCGAATCTGCCATGTACTTAAGTAATTTATCCAGTCCGTTTGTCATATTCGTCCTTTTGGGAATGTCATCCCGATGTAAAATCGAGTCTGTGCATTTGGTCCTTAGCACGAAAACCCTAAAATAATTGATCAAGTATTTTGGAAGCTGTATGTGCGCAGGACTCGGCGTGTGTTCCGTCGCCCTTCCACAAAACACTTACGTCGTCGAGCATGACTCACGACAATGTTATGCTGAATCCCGTCCTCACCAGTTAATCATTCATTCATGGACTCTGTACCGTCCTAGAAATGTGAATATTCGATTTCATGTATATTAGCAGTCCGACGTTCCATGGCATTTTAAGGCAACGATACAGGCGCCGGATGCTATTACTTCTGGCTAGACGAAGCTAGATTGGCATACAACCCTCGTTGAAACGTCTCCCTGAATAAGATATTGGTCGACCTTTGTGGAATGGAATGAGATAATTTTATTAAAGACCCATTGGGTTCCCTTCATACCAAGTAGAAATAAATCTTTAAGTGAATTTTAGACGGGGTAGGCAGAATCTTACAATATGCGATATATGGGAGTTTTTCCGAACGCAAAAACGAGTAGTGGTTCACTTAAGCATAACACACTTTTACAGAATTTGCACAATCCTGGGTATTTTATTCCAACTAAAAACTATGCTCACAGAAAGTAACCGACGATATTTAACGTTAATTGCCAAAGGAAGAAATAAAAAGACCTAACGGAGACTGTTACGTCGGGGGTGGACAAGATGTTTTAAAGTAGCGAGCGGGTTAAAGCTTAAGTAGTAAAAATAGTCCCTTTAACAGTCGATGAAACCACAATGTGCCAAGGCCTGTAAGCTTGCAACGTTCCTGGTAGGTCAGATAGTGACGGTCCAAGATTAAAACTCTCCTGGTAGAAAAGTGTTGGGCGAATTCTATTTTCTTCCGCTCTACAGTACGCATGAGCTAAATAAAAACTAACAGTATTCCAGGCCAGGGTGGACGTACATCTTAATAAGGCGCATTCTAATATCGCTAGTTTTAAAATTTCGGAGGATAAACCCAGTCGTTCTGCGAGCTTTAAGGACTATCAGGGCGCAGTACTCCGAAAGATTAAAACTCTTAGAGTGTGATACATCCAGGCCCCTAATAGCTCCAGGCACATTTGTGTCGTGACCGTCAATACTTAGTTAAGGTTGGCGGTCATCGCCAACCATCATAGCTGAGCATTTATACCAAACTGGAGAAGGGCACCGTGTGCGACACCCCTGGGCAATGGCCTGTAGGACGCTTTTTAGGAGCTCGGACCCCAAATCACGACTTGCCGGTTTATATCGATATGCAACTTCCCGGTCAACGGCATGCATGAGGGACTTGCTATTCTGAAATAAATTTTGTGCGTCATTGACAAAAAGGCAGAACAATAATGGGCCGAGCACACTACTCTGAATAACATCACTACTCACACATGTGTGGTTGGAGAAAGCGTTGGAAATCTGAACCCACTGTGGTCGACCACCCAGCTAAGAGGACATCAGATTCGGAAGTCCAGCAACCATTGTGAAATATGTAAATATATACGCGAGTGAAATATGGACATTAAAGACGGATGCGGCGGGTGTATTTTGATTCGCAGGTCTCTGTGGGACGTAGTTGCAAGTCACAGAGCTGGCCGGCGAGTGAGGCGAAGGTGCGATCGCAATGAGGACATGTATAGACCTGGTTCTCATCACTGGCTTTGACGATAGGGGTGTTTGTTTATGTTGATGATTGTCGGCGTGACAGGATTGTGTGTAGTTTTGATGGGCATTGTAGATGCCACAGAAGCAGACGTTGAGGCGGTAGAGGAGGAGGTGAAGGATGGCAATAATGATGCGTGTTGGAGAGCAACGTTAGCTGACGGCTTGGAAAGCGAGGGAGAGTTGGACGGAGAGAAGACGTTTAATACAGTCCGAAGGTGTCCAACAAATTCATTCGGCTCCCCGAATGCCCGTTCATACCTTGGATGCGTAAGAGGTTGTTGGACGAAGGCGCAGTGAGGCGGCGGTGGAAGTTGGGATTTTTGTTTCTCGCGTTTTACTTTGACGGCGGTGATGCGGTTGTCTTCGAAGATTGCTAAGCCTACCTTCGCTGTTCTCCTCCACCTAGGTCGGTTGGGGGGGCGATATCTTCATAGTTTGCCGGATGGGTCTGCAGACGCTTCAGGGAGTATCCTTGCATCGCCAGACTTGACCTCCTTGTCGGCGTGAACCCGTCGCGACATCTTCATAGAAGAGTCGTTTGGGTAATCTCTCCTCGTCCATGCGTACGAGGCGGCCACTCCAACATAGTTGTAGTTGTCTCAGAATGACGAAGATGCTGAGGATTCCCATCCGCTCCAGTACGTTCGTGTCTGGGATCCGGTCCTGCTACCTCAGCTTCAGCATTCGATGAAGACAACTGAGGTGGAAGTGGCTGAATCTGCATGTCTGCTTCATGTACACCGTCCAGATCTCTGCACCATATAGCAACGTCGGTAGGATGACCGCCTCGTACATCTTCAGTTTCGTGCTGAGTTGAAGACCGTGACGATTCCCAAATGTGTTTTGAAGACAACCGAAACCTTGATTGGCCTTGGTAATCCGGCGGGCCACTTCGTCGTTGATTTTGGTGCTGCAGGAGGGTGCCCTGCCAGATACGTGAAGTTGTCCACCACTTGCATTCGGGTTCCGTTCACGCTGACTAGCGGCGCATTATGGGCGGTGTTGGGTGGTGGCTAGTGCACTGCTGCCATCTTCTTCGTTTTGACGATCATGGCGAAGTTCTAGCAGGCGGCTGATAAAAGATCCATGTTCCTTTACATGTCCCCTTCCGAGGTGGTGTTGAGGGTGCAATCGTCCGCGAAGAGAAGTTCGTGGACGGTGGTTGTGGATGCACGCGACTGGACGTGCATCCGTCCGTGGTTGAGAACGTGGCCGCCTATCCCTTGGGCAATTCGGATCCAAGGCGTCCGCCACGAAAGGCGTCCACCGGCATTGCAGAGAACGTAAACCTGATGAAGGTGGGCGCCCGGCCGCATCGCTGCTTCACTCCTTTAGTCTCTGTGAAGGCCTGTCAGGCAGTTCCATTTCCGTGATTATACTAAACAGTGCTCTTCACACAAAACATCGCTTCTAGTTAAAAGACTTCACAAGCTCGAATGACTAAATCAACCAGTCGAATCTTTTGAAAAGTTAACAACAGTCCTAATTGACTTAGGTAACGCCAGATTGAATTCAGAATAAAGTATGCAGATCAGGCCCTTTCACTTAATAATTCGGCTACTACCTTTGGACCGTTTTCACTAATTGCTAGGCCCCTATAAAGCAATGTTTGCCGGCCGTCAGGAGAGCACGCAAATAATTTTTCCAGATTTGAGGAGTTTTCTGACATCTTAACAAACTAAACTTTTGCGGTCTTCACGCCTTACCTCAAATCAAGTCATTGGCCGTTGTCTCCGTACTTATTGGATTACATTCGGTCTTGGAGAAGTCCGAAGTAAAACATAACAACATTTTCCCACTTTTGCAAACGCCCTATATTTTTGTCCGCACACTCATACAAAAAAGGGTCGCTCGTGTCTGCGCTCGCCATCTGTATCTCAATTTCCTAGTCAGCGGCCAGTGTCTTGAGAGGTGACCCCAGAACCAACTTTTATTTGCGATACCTACAAAGGAAAGTAAGCGAGCATGATCATCCCCATCTTAAACTTGCAGACAAAACGACTCGCCTCGCAGTCCTGTGTAACATTCTGCAAAAATTCGCCGAAAATCTAGCAGTTAACTGGCTACCGTATAGCCACTTATATTAATTATTGGAGGTTAGGAAGATTTTATTGTGCTTATTATGTCCATTCATTTAGGTAGGCTTCTAAGTTATGAGGAACTTTTCGTTAATTTAATGCTCTACTGTTTCCTCTATCTATAATGTGCATATATCGGCGTCATTCGGAACTGGCTTTCTCTGTTTAGGCCTAATGACAGAATAGGATAGGGACTTACCACCCTATTAAATACCTCATGTCTGTTGGAGGTCCACAGCTAAAAATAATTAACAAGTTTGCCAACGGGGATGAACATTTTTTGGTTTGCATGCAGTCATCAACTGACAAGATTCCACAATCAGTCATGGAGAACCTAAATTTCTAATATAACCTGCCAAAATTTCATTCGTAGCAAACAACGGGACTCAGATAAGGACGAAAAGACGAGTAAGAAAAGTCAGGTGAGAAGAGTGAGACTTGATTGATGGAGAAAGAATTTTATAAGCCGAACATTTGGGAACCTCACTCGAACCCATTATCTAGGAGGATAACAAAAAAGGATAATGGAAGTATAATTAGTCGCATTTAAATTTATCGTCAAGGGCCGTGTTTGGACATCCTGACCGTTAATCAGCTTGATCTCATTACATGTCGATGATTTGCATTATAATTTAACGGCCATTTTTTAATCGCACAGTCACTAGATATAGTTATCGTCCGCAGGCGTTCCCGCATGGCAAATTCTTCTTGTCCGACATTATCTAAACGCTCAATGAGAAAGGAGAGATGAATCGCAAGCCAGAGCTGAAAGAATCAAGTGGCCCTGAGCTCACGCAGTTTTCGTTTTTTGCTGCACTCTTTTGCAAAAGTATCGCTAACTGCAGACCCTCAGTCTTCTGAGATGATCATCGGGTCTCTTCAAACAGACACTAAGGTAAATATGGGACTGCTTCACTAGTCACATTTTACAGGAAGTTTGGGCACCTTTGTGATAGTTGTATTTATTGAATATGACGGTTCGGCCATCGATGCCAAAGATGTCCACCGTGTGCTTCACAGCAAGGTGAAGCAGGCACGGTGGCTTGCGCGGGATTTAGTTCATAGTGGGAGCAAATGTGAAAAGTACAACCACACTCTGTGCTCCTGCCTCATTTGAGCCCGGTATCAATACATAATCATGAAGACCTGGGGAAGGGTAAGGCGTAGGTGGCCGGCACGGCTGGACCCGGACCTAAGCGTACTAATGCAGCCGCTGGTCCACAGAAAACACGTAAACAGGATTGTAACCAACGACAGCACCACAATGGGCCAGAGAGACCACAAGGATGACTGAGCAACCATACACACGACCTGCATACCAAAAGAAAGCACAAGCACATCTAGGAGCAGCGAGTCAGGTACTACTGAACGGCCAGCGCACATCTGGCTGCGAGGGCCATAGTTTGCTGAATCATATAGGCCTTTAGGGTATATAAATACACCGTAAGTGGAACAATGGTAACTCTAGTTCCCTGTCCTTATGTTTGTCCATCTCTAACCTGTACCTTGCTTTTCGTGTAAATATACTGAAGAAGTCGAGAGATGTCTTCAGCGAAGGAAAGAGCACTGGGCCGGGAATTTTCTGCTGTTACCCCGTGGCGAGTTGGCTGTGTCCTAACTTCGAGTGTTTGCATACCCGAAGTCTGGACTCAGTTTAGTGAGTCATAGATCAAATTATTGAATTGCTATTGCTGTATGAACTGCTGGACTCAATCTCATCCCTGCTAGCACATGGCCCCCTCATACGCGGGGCGGGCAACGGGGCTAGGCGGGGCCCACAGCCCCTTTCACTCGGAGCATGTGAAGTTTTCAGAAACAACGCCTTTCTAAAAACGGAAGATAGGTAGTGGAAGAAATAAAACCACCCCCGAATTACAGGTGCTTTAATCAATACTAGGTTTATGTCGTTTATTAATGCTTGCAAGCTGCTCTTTGTGATTTATGAGTAGTTTTACAGTATTTACTCACGCGTTATGCCTAATAATGAAATAATGGATAAAGTAGTAGACTTGGGGGTGAATGGGAATCTCTACACGCTGTGTATCCTTTTCCTCTAACTATTTGAAGCAGTAAAAAGCGTTCATACTCTAGATTCCATGTTTTCTTTCGAGTTTTTTTTAAACCGTTCAGAAGAGCATCAAGGAAATGAAAAAGATAGAGGGACAGGTCGAAATCGATTTTGTTAAGGGATGCCGAAACTGACGACGACGAGGCGCCCCCCTGAGCAATTTTTTTGCGGTGGCGAGGCTAGCGGGGACTGGCGGTTGTATGCCACGCTACAGCTTTGTTCATAATCCCGGATATCTACCTCGCAGTCCAACTCAGCCCCGCATGAATAGAGGGGGCCTCCTGGGGCTGGCGCCAGCAGAGATATGGCCGAGACCGATAACATGCATTGTTGCGTGAGAGTGACGCTCGTAGATCTACCTACTTGAGGGCGGAACATCGAACTATTTCTTTACATCTTGGAGCACTCGCCCTAGGGCCCACACAATTAACCGTCAAGTCGGCAAATGACAATTGTAGTCGGCAAGGGCAGAGGACATTAGAATGGCCATTTCTGATTTATTTTCCAATAGCAGTCAGTGATAGTGCAAACCCAAATGTTGTTGCAGTTACAACTCCTGGATTTCTCGGTATACAGCATGGAAGAACTTTTGGTGACGTTTGGCTCTACAGCCGCACTTGACGAATGTCATGCAGTCGACCTACTGAATTTTTTTGAGTGGGTGAGATTATGTTAAAGTGGCGTCAGTGGCAATATTAGGATGGAATTCACATTGACCTAGCTTCCAGTTGACCATGCGGTCACTTTGCACACTAATCCAGCGAGTGGCTAGACAACGTGCGTCAGCGGCTCTACTCCCTTCCGGTCCCACTCCAGTGAGTGCGTACGGCCAAGTCACTTCACCGAGGATGGTTAAGCGAGGTGCGCTGTGTGTGCTGCCTTTAAGAAGAACGCCGTCGACGCATTTAGCAGAATTTTGCTAATGAATTACGCGCACCAGACAACCTCTCTGGGGTAGTTTCCTGGTGATGTACGTGAGCTGCGCTTGCGAAAGACGCAGGATATCCGTTTCCATGTGCTGCTTTTCCGCTGTATTTTCCCCTTCGTTTTCACTATTAGCGTTATAGATCAACATATCGGTCCGCTTGGTGAGACGTTTGCGGCACTACCCGTTAATCAGCATTAGCCGGATACTGTTCTGCTACGTGCCTTAGGAAAGTCTCTCCAATTTTCTCCACCTCGTTCAGGAATGCTTTCGAGTACACACCTCACTAAATGCTGTACCATTCCACTGCTGTGGTGCGGTTTTTGCCCACCGAAGTCGCACACCTAGTGACTCCAGTTCCTTCGAGAAAGGTCAGGCAGGTTTTCATTACCTTCCTTAATGTCAGCCTACTTTTGTGAAACACCGCCCCAGTTCAGATCAGTATCTCGGTCTATTCTGAAAATGAGAGGTCTAGCGTAAATCATTTTTTGCCGTTATGACAAGCGTTCAGATGAATTCATTCCAAATCTCCTTGAGGTGCGGCCAACCCATGTTTTGCTGAGTTCTTCTGCTGCACTCATTCGAAAACCTGTAAAGTGTGTCGATAGTCGTAACTTAATAATATCTGTCCCGTATCGACCGCATCTAAAACCATGCCTACTTCAGTATGTTGACATAACCAAACATACATCCATCTGTACACTGTCGTAATACTTGCAGTGTCATTAGTCTGCGGCATTGGCATGTTACGCTCGATGTAAGCAGACCTTCTTTTTGTAAATTCTGCACAGTGTGATGGGAACAGTTTGCCTCCTGCACTTTGGCAACCTCTGTGGATTTGTTCAACCGCGTCCCCCTTCTGCGCAGTTTACTCTTTTATGATCCTCAAAGGAAATAAAAATATTTATACAAATGGATTGCATAGAGTCGCTTTTGAACCCCGGGATCGCGCAATAAATTAGCATTATCTGTTCCGTTCAACAAAGGATTTCACGGTTCCATGGGATGATACTTCATTTTGGGCATCCCTCTATTAAATTAAAAAGTCAACGACACGTTTATGCTACTTCAATTGCGTTATGGCTTTCCGTGACCATTTCTTTGCCTTGTTCTACGTCCTCGTCTCGATCACCCATCATCTTATTTGAACATTATGTGGGGCGACCCTGGCAATGCGTTCCCGCTTCCTATTGGTTGACGGCTTTCCCATTACATTTTTTCCTGTACCGCGGTACAGGAAATTGCTGAAATTGCTTCTTCACAGCAGCATCAACACGTCTCCTTAATGTCCTCTTCGATATTTTCATCGACATTTACAAGAAAAAGAACCAGAAAAGGAACAGAAAGGGTTATAAAACGCGTCAGGTAGTAAACACGGTCAGAGCAGCAAGAGTGCGCGTGCAGAGGCGTGAAAGAGCATAAAGTGGCGTGTCCCAGCCGTCGCGCCAACGCATACGACACGGCCGATCGATTTGCCAATAAGCATGCACGCATTCTTTTGCGCCCTTGGCGACGCGACGGCCGGGGGTCCTAGGAACCAATCAAATTTCAGATACGATGGAGTGCCGAGGCTCTAATTTAGAATCGGCCTTCCTTGCTATTAGGGCGTGAACCCCAGCAGCCTCTGTAAACTGTCCTACATGTACCGTTTAATTTTTACACTTCGCATTAACATTTCGCCTTTTAAACTACCTTCGATTGCTCGAATAGGATTCCCTTTGCCGTTTTACAATTCCGCCTTCCCCTTGGCCTGTCCTAAGGCCTCACCCATAAAACCCCTGTTACCAACGTTCCCACATTACACGCGTCTAGGATTTTTCTACCGCCAATGGAGTTGCAAGACCAAAACTGGCCGAATTTTTCCGTATGACTTCCTGCCATTCCCGCAAGACGCTACAAAAATTAGTTAGGTGTTCATATACTGATTTGGGCATCCGTTTTGCCGCACTTACTTAGAAATGCGATTAGCGCGAACTTAGAAGCATTCGCGATTTAGGATAAGGATAATGGTATTGAAAACTAATGCTCTTCCAGTTGCTTCTTGTGTAAACTGCAGGGCAATACAAATAGAAAGACATTCTAGGTTCTGCGCATATAATTGGGATACTCATGGCTTTGAGAAGCGTCTGTTTGTTCGGTATTTCCTTTTCAAAGTCAGCGTTTCGGAATCAAAGTTAACTGAAGTGCCTAAAATCTCCCCAGGCCTCATACAGCGCTGTTTGCGAAAACGCCTTGATAAATTCCCCTTATGTTTGATCAAGGTCTGAGAATCTGAAAGAAGACTACCCCAAACAACATGTTAAACTCCCACACAACGGCCAGAATTATAGAAATCATGAATCTCCGCGTTCTTATTTTCCGCATGAATCTGGCATAATTATACCAAATAGGACTGCTTTGCGTTGGGAGGTCTAGATGTGCAAAATAATCTCAGCTGGCACATTTTCGCTGTTTGATCCTTCAAATCCAAAATCGTCAAACAGCTGTTTATCCTATGACTTTGGACAGAAGCCGCCTTTGACTATACCCACCAATATGAGAATAAGTCTCATGCCCGGATAAGAGATACAACACCCGATCGACCCTTATATACGCAGCTTTCACGGTTTCCGAAAGATCCAGCTCGGTACGCACACAACTACTCTTATATGACACTTGATAAAACATCACTTGAAGCATTATCCCTTGGTCCGAAATTTTGCATACTTCGTCGAAAAGTAAAGCAGTTCGAGAACCTCTGGAACCAAACATTCGATCAATTGCCCGTTTCCACAGACAGTATCCAACACTTTAAATCCACTCTAGTGAATTGCAGCTACCAATACCTAAGCAAAGGATCGAAAATTCGAGGATTACTGACAAAAGCACACGTGGAAAAATTAAAAAAACTTCGAGGGAACAAAGAGATCTTGGTAACTAGACCTGACAAAAGAACAGGCGTCGTCATAATGAACAAATCGGACCACGTAGCGAAGACAAAGTCCATACTATCTGACCAGAAGAAATTCAGAAAGGAAGATAAAGAAGAGGATTGTACGAAAGAAGCAGAGACGAAATTGACTGATTGTTTAAGAAGGCCCCACACAGGAGGTCACATAAGTGACCATGACTTCAAACACCTCCGGCCAGTAGGCACACACATTCCTCGATTATATGGTTTACCTAAGATCCATAAGGAAGGCCTACCGGTTCGCCCGATTTTAGATATGCGGAACTCTCCGTATCATGCGATAGTTAAGTGGTTAGCAGAGAAACTCAAGCCCATACAACATCAACTGGCACCACGCAGCTATCGAGATACCTTTCAATTCATTGACGACATTAAAGACCTCAACCTTGATGGCATGATGATGTTCTCACTAGACGTCGCATCACTTTTTACAAACGTCCCGGTCACCGAGACAGTTGATTACTTCTGTGATTTTCATTCTGCCAGTCATCAAGAAATAGGACTACCGACAAAAACGCTCAAGGAACTATTACTGAGATGCACATTAAATGTGCAGCTCCTTTTCGACAACCAACTCTAAAGACAAATAGACTGCTTTGCCATGGGCTCGCCTCTTGTACCTCTCTTAGCCGACGTCTTCATGGACAAACTGGAGAGATTTCAACTAAGCGATCAGATCAAAAAGCTTAAACATTATGGTCGCTACGTTGATGACATCTTTGCGATTGCAACCACAGAAACCGACGTCGCTGCCCTCCTAAATGCTGTAAACCAAGCACATCCATCGATCAAATTCACGTTGGAGATGGAGTCGGCAGGTTCACTTCCTTTCTCAGATGTCCTTCTAAACAGGAGATCTGATGGTAGCATCCGAAGGAGCGTCTATCAGAAGAACACCTGGTCTGGACAATACACGAACTTCGCTAGTTTCGTACCTCTCCAACAAAAACAGAATCTAGTCAGGTAATTGGCACAAGGGGCTAGAAAAATTTGTTCAGCGGATAGTATCGAGGAGGAACTTAGAAAAATCCAGGACCTGCTTCGCGAAAATGGGTACCCTGACAGGTTTATTGCAAGAACCTTGCCGAACGACCCGCAAAACCCACCACACTAACCGCCGAAAAGAAAACGTTGTTCCTCAAAGTCTCCTTCCAAGGAGACGCTGCAGGTGAACTCCTAAGAAGACGCCTTGACCAAGCTGTCTCGGTAACCTTCCCAGCAGCAAGGATTCGCATATCATTGTCTACTAACCCTATTTTACGCGGAGAAGGCAAGGATAGGCTGCCACCTCAGACCGCCTCAATGTGCATCTACTCATTCACTTGCTCCTGTGGAGGTTATATTGGTCGTACAAGTCGGTGCCTTTCCAAAATAATACGAAAGCACCTTCCCGCATGGCTGGCAAAGGGTGAAACTAGAAGAATAGACAGCGCCATCCTTGCGCATGCAGTGGACTCAGGGCATCGTGTGAATCCTACTAAAGCATTTCGTTTGATTTACAAGGTCCCCTCGAGTTACCCTAAGCTACTGGGCCATCGTCTGTTAGCAACAGCAGAAGCGGCCGCCATAAGGTTACGAAAACCGACGCTATGCGCCCAAAAGAACCTTGTTCAGGCTCCGCGCTTACCGTGGTCAAAGGTTGACTAACCACATACACCATAACACAGTCCGAATGCAGTGAACAAAGTTTTTCGCAATTGTTTTGCGAATATAATACCCCTTTCACCTTTATGTTACATTATTAGACTTATGAATTCCCCCTACTAAAACTGCAAGCAAAAGTTTTGCAATTTAACTATTTTACTTTATACCTGTACCCTCTAAATGGAGTTTTCATGGCTTCTGTCGTTTACTCCAAATATACTGATTGAACTTTCTGCGTCCTTCCGCTCTCGCCTAGCCTGTAATTTAAAACCTAACTTTTATCGATTTTTGTTTCACTCACTGTACCCCGCCCTATGTAATTGTATTGGCCTGATGAGAATTTGCCGAAAGGAACGTTCACACGCCACTGCCTTTTCTATAATTGAACACTTGTGTGCTACTATATCATTGCAAGTAACATGCCAGCAGGTGCTAAAAAAATAACACTGTGGATGAAGTCGACGCGAGTTAAACACAGAAAAGAACTTTGGTACATCACAAACGGAATTAAAATATCCTTTTGATTGTTGGACAATCATGTTCTATCGATCATTCTCTGAACGCCTCACAGTGTAGGCGCTTAGTGACCAAGTAGTCCTACAATGGGAGCATTTACTCTTTTTCGTACCAGACTGAGGCATCACATGGCTTGCAGTTTTCGACCAAGTGAAGATTGACCTGCGCCATAAAGTTTAGAACGCAACATTCACCGGATGTGTTTTCGAGGGTTGGTCGCAATTTAAGGCATTATTACATGGGCTTAGCACCCCATACTGCCCTAAATCGAGAAGAAGGACCCACAGCAAGCCGCGGTGGATAACGATCACACCGAATGGAGAAGTACATCACAAGAGAAAATTGCAGAAAACCTGTCTCTGGTTGAAGACCGTCGAGTCGATGACTAAGTACAAGGCGCAGAGAAATAGGCCAAGGGCTTTGTTTATAAGTCCGCCAGGAATTCGAGAATAACTCAATAAACCATGCAATAGAAAGTCCAAAGCCTTTCTACAACTACATATGACAATGCTCTAGAAATAGTGATCCCAACCCTCATTTCAAAAACGGATGATGGTGGTGAATTTTGCAAGGACGACGAAAAGGCTGAGCATCTATCTAAGTTCTTTAATTTGGTTTTTATGCGACAGCCCGATTTGCGCGCTGATAAATATAGTGTGACTAAGGCCAAGGCGACAAAGCATGCAGTGTGAATGAGGTCCCGCAAGTGACTCAGTGGTCCTCACAAAAGCTATTCTTAGAATTACTGAAGCCGTAAAAACCAAGTTCATGATTAAATACCTGCAAAGTTGTTGGCAAAGCCCCTTTGCCTACTCTTTCTAAGGGAAGATCTATATGCGTAAATCGTTGATACACAGAGATCGGTTAGCAGCTGTTCAGCTCTGTTTTATATGGAAAAGGTAGACAAACACCTATTGGTTGTAGTAACGTCGCAGAAGAAAAACACTGATAAATAAAGAGCGTTGGAAAGAAGACTGACAATAGAATTGTTCGCAACAAGCATATAACTGTCTGTCTCTACGAATCTACGACTTACGCACATTAATCTTCTCTAGTATTATTGTCTTAATGTAGGAAAATATAATCTATAATCATAATCTTCATCGCCTTAAAAATACAAGTCTTAAAGTGGACACTTTTTCAAATGTCGGGTCAGTGCTTGCTGGAGTCAGTCAACAGACCAGAATTCTTCGCAGCTTTTATAATAATTTCGAGCCTAAAATTTACGACCATACAGGTCCGGTGGAGGTCTGCGGCTTAGTACAGCTGGCACCCAACTTTAAGCGGACGGAAGCCATAAAAGTCTACGGCCACCGCCGAAGTCTCAGGTTTAGTCCCCCCAGTTCGAAACCACTTAATATCTTCCCACCCAGTTTATTCGATTACTCAGTGTTGCGAACTTTCGCGCGTGACAAGAGAGCCCTCTTCTTGATTAGTTTAATCAAGGAGGGTGTCACCACCCAAGCAAAAGTAAGTACAGTCCACTCTTTTTTGTGTCAGCACACAGTCTGGCTTGGTGAGTACTCATGGTCCTGAAGAAGCGGCACGCTAAATCGACAAGATGGAGTGCGGCACTAGGTTGCGTTGCATTTGACAGTAAGATCGGGTGTGTGAGTGCAAGTCTCCGTGTGTGAATCATTACGTGATTCTGTTTTACGCTCGATAAATTTCTCTGCAGTTTCTATACCAGCCTGTATGTTTTCTGACAAAGAACTGCGCAAGTGATACGTACTGCTAAGCCATGACTGAACCAGCAACCATAGGCGAGCAGCCCTTCTTTTTATTAGCTCATGCTATGCAAGTACTAAAAGTGATGTAGCCATCATGGTAAAATGTTGTGCGGTAAAGAACTGACCTAATGATAATTACGATCCCCTACAACTGGTTCTATCTAACAAATGGTATCGTTTGAATTAGCGTGCGACCCTTTACAGCCTCATTCAAATGGCAGGATTACTAACCAGGGCCGCACTGTAGGGCATTATGAACATTTGTCCATGAAAAAGTTTCTCAATGAAAAATAACTACGGCTAGTTTACCGCGTAGATCTGAAGCCTCAAGTCGGAAACAGAGTTGTAGGCAAAAAAACTGAAAACTCAACCAAACCAAGCGAGGAAAAGGAGACCTTGGAGAATAATGCAAACTTACTTCACAGCTTATGACATGCCATGTGGTCACAACCGGTAACATTCGAAAGACGAACTTCTGGATTTATTGTATCACCTTATAAAAGTTAGGGTTTGCATAAAGCTGAATATCCTAAAGAGATTAGTTTACTTTATATACATACAGTAGATGTTCTAACTCATGAAATGTCAAACAAAATTTCGAAATGCGTTCTCGTTTCGAAAAGATAAATTAAGTAGTGGTGTAAAACTTATCATGATGCAGCATAAATCTATAATGATCCAGTTACCTCAGGGGTCGGCTTTCGAAAGAACTTATTTTCGGCTGCATGCAGCATCTATACTCTGCAAAAGATGACTACTTAAGTAGTATGCAATTTTTCATTGAGTTTCGATGCCCTTAAAAATACAATTATATTTCATGGAAAACATGCATAAAAATATTCATTCTTTTACTTATTCGGTAGAAAATCACGTCTTCTTCCAATTTCATCCTCAAAAGAAGAATATAATTCGGTTTTTAAAAACTTTCCTAATTCCCGAATAATTTTGAACCCGACCTGTTGTTACACTTGCATTCAAGGTTTCAAAATTACAAGCTTTATATTTTCTGTGTACGGAAAACCATGCATTTCTCTACGGCGTTCAGAGGAAACCATATGAGGTTCATAAAATTAAGCAGTGGATTTGAGCAATATTGTTAACTTTACAAGCCACATTCGTAAATGCAGATACATGGCGTTTCATGAACGGCCACTTAACGGTATTAAAAAATCTCACTGATAGAAACTTTTTAAACCGAATTATATTCTTCTTTTGAGTATGAAATTGGAAGCAGACGTAATTTTCTACCGAATAAGTAAAAGAATGAATATTTTTATGCATGTTTTCCATGAAATATGATTGAATTTTCAAGGGCATCAAAAATCAATGGGAAAATTACATACTACTTAAGTAGTCATTTTTTGCGAGTATAGATCTTGCATGCAGCCAAAAATAAGTTCCTTGGAAAGCCGACACCCTGAGGTAACTGGATCATCATAGATTTATGATGCGTCTTGATTAGTTTTACAACACTAATTAATTTATCTTTTCGAAACGAGAACGCATTTCGAAATTTTGTTTGACATTTCATGAGTTAGCACATCTACTGCAGATCCCTAGCATGGGCATTACCTGACACCTGGGAACAAACGTTTGCTGCCTTGTCTTTGCAATGGTGTTCAAAATGACCATTTGAGGAAGTATACTGTCAGTGACCAATTTCACGACTCGTTAATCGATAATCCGAAATGTGTATTCGACTAGGAGGGATTGTCCAGGTGGGAGCTAACCACTGCTTATCCTGCAGCATAATCCGAAGATATTTCAGTCCTGACAGGATGTCGGCTTTTAAATGCAATTCTTTTCGGCCGCCTGTAAAACGACATTTGGTTAAAAGACGACTGCTTGAGTTGTATGCATTTCTCCACTGACTGCTGACGTTCTTATAAATTCGAATATTTTTGCGGAAGGCATGCTCAAAAAATGTAACTTCTTGTATCTATTTGTCAGAAATTCACATCTTGTTCAAATTTTATTAATATTTTTAAATATTGTAAAAAGTTCTATAATTCCTGAATATTGTTGAACCCGGTCTGCTGTTGCATTTGCGATTTGGGTTTATAGTCTTTTCATGTAAGGAAAAACATACGATGTTTTGAAGATATCCTATAGAATGCATAAAATCTTACATTAAATGGGCTATCTCGTACATTTTCTGAGGAGCATTTATAGACAGAAACATACAATGCCAGTTGAAAGGGCATTTCCCGATCTTCAAAAACTTCATATTTATGCACTTTTTAAATCCATATTGGTCCAACTGTGAAAAACTCGGCGCCTCGGTGGGATTCGAACTCACGCAGTAAGGGGAAGGCTTTAGTACAGCCAACGCTCTAACCACTTGAGCTACGAGGCGTTGGCTGTATTAAAGCCTTCCCCTTACTGCGTGAGTTCGAATCCCACCGAGGCGCCGAGTTTTTCACAGTTGGGCAATATAAATTATTCAAAATCTGCCAAAATACCTATGAAAAATTTTTTTTAAAAACCGAACGACACAAGTTCTTTAAATATAAAATTTAAAGAAGGCTTGATTTTGTACCAAATGAGTTCATAAAAAAGATCTTTTGTGCATGTTTCCCGGGAAAGAGGTTTTCGATTATATTAGAACACCAAGATAAAATGAAAAAACGCATAATATTTAAGTAGTCATATTTTATCTCACGCGAGCATTGCAGATGGCCGAAAAAAAGGCATTTAAAGACCGACATCTTGGCTTGACTGAAATGTCTTGGCATTATGCTGCCCTATAATTACTACCAAAGCTCCACTTTAATAATAATTTCTAAACCAAAACGCATTTTAGAATTTAAGTTAGCGTTCCATAAGATTGCGAACAGACTGAATAGAGGACTGAGAGTAAGGCTCAGTGGCTTCTAAATGTGCTCTTTATGGAAACCTCACGCATGTGAAATACGAGTTGCCCTCATAAAAGTCTGCTGCATTCTGTAGGGGTCAGGGATGTTTAGCTTAGCCAACCACTACATCCAATCTCATCAGCAGCTACTTGAAAGTCTTGGATGTTCAGCAAGTTCATGGGAGAGCGAATAGTGAGGCCGGCAATAATGAGTCGATCTGCAGGTCACACCAACGCATTACCTGTTATAATAGATCTGATGCACTTGATTCTATCACGAGGCACTCACAGTTGTAGTTTGGAAGGTTTCCAGTCGACGGGATAACTTGGTCCTCTTGGCCAGCGCCGTGTGAACTGACCGGCTGAAGGACTGTAAGTCAAGCTCACTGACTTCTTACAAATGTGACTCCCGTGCCACGCTCACACACGGGAGACCCGAACCAACCCCTGTGAAAGCCTGATACATGTTGTGGATGCCAGGTCGTGTGAGGCGTGCGTAGACAGGCTGTTTGTCTGTGTCCGGAATCGCGTCCGAATCCGCCACCAGTCGTCCTGACTCTTTCTTGCCATCGGAACCGGGTGAGTGATGAAAGAGAGACTACATTGCATGCAGCACAAGCCTTTATCCTGCGCCTACACGGTGGGGCTCACGGTGCACGTCGTCGTTTGAGAAGGTTGAAAGAGTGACTTTCATGACCTGGACCGATCAACCGAGGAAGATTACCGATACCGAATTTTGTCCTCGATCTGTTGACAACATTTTCCGCAGTCTGTTACCTTACAATGATTATTGGCTAAAGGTATATGGAAACCTAAGATAGATATTTGCGGCCTATTCCGGGTCTTTCGCCAGGCATGCACCAACCGAGGGAGTAAAATGTGAAACCATATACATGATGTCACTGGGCTTAACTCTCGATCGGCTAATAGATCGGTCGAGGATCTGTCTCCTGCCATGGGGAATACTTGACAAAATTTGGTCGTGGCGTTGATTGGTCCGGTCCTTTGGAAGTACAGAATATGTGAACATCATTTTACATTAGGACTCTACCTGAAAGCAGTTTGCGGATGTTGCGTTTCAAATTTACGGAGTTTTTAACTTCAGGTTGGTGTAGTACAGGCTGACAACGACAAATATTTATCAAAAACCTTGTTGTTGCAACTATCCTCAGAGTTAACTGGAAAGCCTTCCGTAAAAAGAAGTGGAATTTTCTGTCATATTGCAGAGAAAAGGAATGATTTCGCTTTATCCATACAATTATGACCTAGCTCCAAGGCGCAAGCTTAATGTTGATGCAGACTGTTAACCTACTTGCGGCGACCGAAGTCTCAATGGCATTAAGTTTACATTAGGTGGCCCAACTCATGAAATGTCAACGGAAATTCTGAAATGCGTTTTCGGTTAGAAAAAAATTAATTAAGTAGAGTTGTAAAACTAATCGGCCTGCAGTATAATTCTATAATAATTCAGTTACCTCCAGAACGTGAAACTGTATGCATGAGGTCACTGGGCGTAGCGCTCGATCGGCAAGTACATCGGTTGAGGATCTGTCTCCTGCGATAGGAAACACTTGACTAAAGTTGGTCGTAGCGTTGATTGGTTCGGTCCTTTTGAAGTACAGTATACGTGAACATCTTTTTACGTTAGGACTCTACTTGAAAGCAGTTTAAGGTTGTTGCGTTTAAAATTTCTAGACTTGCTAACCTGAGGCTGGTGTATAATAGGCTGATAATTACAAATATTTAACGAAAAATCTTGTTGTTAAAACTATCCTCGGCGTTAACTGGAAAACCTTCCGTAAAAGGAAGTAGAAGTTTATGTCGTGTTGCAGATAAAAGAAATTATTTTGCTTTATCCAACCAATTTCGACCTAACTCCAAGGCAAAAGATTAATGCTGATACAGACTGATAGCGTAATTGCGGCGACGGAAGTCTCAATGGCATTGAGTTTGCAGTAGGTGGGCTAACTCATGGAATGTCAACCGAAACTCCGAAAGGCCTTTTCGTTTAAAAAAGATTAGTTAAATAGGGTTATAAAACTAATCATCATGCAGCATAATTCTAAAATAATTCAGTTAATCCAGATGCCGGCTTTCGAACGAACGTCTTTCCGTCTGCATGCATAAACCACACTTTGCGAAAAATGACTACGTCAGTAGCATAAATTTTTCTCATTGATTTTCGATGCCTTTAAAATGCAATTATATTTCATGGAAAACATGCATTAAAATATTTATTCTCTTGCTCATTTAGTAGAAAATTATGCTTTTATTCAATTTTTTACTCGAAGGAATGGTAAAATTCGGTTTTAAAAAGTTTCATATTGTAGGATTTTTTAATACCGTAAAATGGACGTTCATAAATCGTCATGTTTCTGCATTTACCAATGTGGCTTGTAAAGTTTACAATATGGTTCGAATCCACTGCTAAATTTTGTAAGCCCCATGTAGTCACCTTTTAATACTGTATAAAAATGCATGGTTTTCCGTACGCGGAAGATAGACGGTTTGTAGATTGGAAACCTTGAATGCAAGTGTAACGGCAGGTCGGGTCCAAGATTATTCGGGAATTAGAAAAGTTTTTAAAAGCCGAATTATATCCTTCCTTCGGGTATAAAATTGGAAGAAGACGTTCTTTTCTACTGAACGAACAAGAGAATATATATAGTTATGCATGTTTTCCATGACATATCATTGAATTTTAAGTGCATCGATAATTAATGAGAAAAATGTATGCTACTTACGTAGTCCTTTTTTGCAGAGTGTGGTTTATGAATGCAGACGGAAAGAAGTTTCCTCGAAAGCCGGCATCTAGAGGTAAGTGAATTATTATAGAATTATGCCGCATGATGGTTAGTCTTGCAACCCTACTTAATAAATCTTTTCTAAACTAAAATGCGTTTCGGAATTTCGGTTGACATTTCATGAGTTAGTCCACGTACTGTAAATCTAAACGCAATCAGTTCAGGCTGGTGTATACTACTGCGATTACAACTTGTGTTTCTGAATGAGGCATTTCCAAGACACAGATATTGTTGGGAAACTGTAACTGAAATCCTCAGTTTCGATCTCAAATGCAAGAGCAATCATGCTCGTGGAGTTTTCAGGCCAAACGTAGGAAAACTCGAGCTTTCTGTCGACCATCCATCACTAACTTTTTAGAAGTGTAGTTTGAGGTAAAATAAATATTTACTTTCCGGCCCCAAAAGTACTACCCAAGCGTCTGGAAGTCCAGATGTACGTTTTGTGTCACAAGTAAATGAAATTTAGCAATATCAGGGGAGTTGTGTGTGACGTTCGTGAGCTCGGTAGTCTTTAAACTGGAGTGATGGCCTTTCGACAAATTTTGAATAAGGAAGTCAATAAAGTCAATTTAAAAAAGAGTCATTGTCACCTGACCCTCTGACCCGTTCAAAATCGCGCTGGCAAACTTCTAAGCTCCGACTGTGGCACACCACGACGGATCCTCCTCGTTAAGTCACGTTTCGTTTTTCGTGTCTTTACCAGATCCATGATGAAACACGTAGACTTTTCTAGGTATTATATACCGTAGATTTTTCCCTGATTCGCGGAGTTCTGCGAACGATGTATGTTTAAATGCATAATTTCAATAAATCTTACCTAATATCTTCTCGGATTTTAAAGGTTTATGCTTTATAAGAGTGTGAGATCTGGTTACAAGAATTTTAGAGGGTATACAGTAGGTGGGCTAACTCATGAAATGTCAACTGAAATTCCGAAGCGCAATTTCGTTCCCAAAATAGTAATAACATACGGTTGTAAAATTTGTCAGCCTGCAACAATAGTCTATAATATTTCAGTCCCCTCCAGATGCCGGCTTTCGAACGAACTTCCTTCCTGCTGCCTGCAAAAACTACACTCTGTTGAAAATGATTGCATATGTAGCATGCATTTTTCTCATTGATTTCCGATACTCTTAAACATTCAATTATATTTCATGAAAACATGCATAAGAATATTTATTCTCTTACACATTCGGTAGACAATTACGCCATCCAATTTTATACTCGAAGGAAGGATATAATTAGGTTTCAAAAAGGTTCAAATTGTGAGACTTTTAAATACCGTGGAATGGCCGTTCATTGTCATGTATTTTCATTCACGAATGCGGCTTCTAAAGTTAACAATATTACTCAAAAGCCCTTGCTTAATTTTATGAAACCCATATGGTCTCCTCTTAATGCCGTAGAGAAGTGTGTGGGTTTCCGTACGCGGAAAATATACGGCTTGTAGTTTGGAAACTCTGAATGCAAGTGTGACGGCAGAGCGGGTTCAAAATTATTCGGGAATTGGAAAAGTTTTTGAAAACCGAATTATGTCCCTCCTTGGAGTATAAAATTAGAAGAAAACGTAGTTATCTACCGAGTCAGCGAAACAAGGAATATTTTAAGCATGCTTTCCATGAAATAGAATTGGACATTTAAAGTCATCGGAAATCAAAGGGACAAATGCATGCTACATAATTAGTCATTTTTTACAAACTATAGCTTTTGTATGCGGCCAGAAGGAAGTTCATCCGAAAGCCGGTATCTTGAGGTAACTGAATTATTATAGAACTATGTTGCAAGCCGGCAAGTTAAACGACCCTACTTAATTAATCTTTCCGAAACGAGAACGCATTTCGAAATTTCGGTTGACATTCCATGATTTAGCCCACCTACAGTAAGTGGCTCGAATTCCACGCGGTGGAGTGTCGTGAAGGCCAAATCAAGCAGGAATCGTTTTCAACTGAATGTTTATGTCCTATTTAGGATCGTGCCGTTATGTTAGCTGGCAACTTTCCAAGCCACGACAGGTAGCACATCGTGCGAGCGCTTTGCATCTCTAGCGTTGGATGCGAACTGTACGGACCTCACTCCTTCTTAGCTCTTAATCACACCAACGATCTGTCGAAGTCAAGCAGAGCAAGGATCAGGTTGGCCGAAGAGACGTTGAGCCGGCGTCTAACGCGTGACACACATGGATTCGGATTTCAAATACTTAAAGGGTGGCACTGTGATCACAAACATAAGGAACTATTACATTCCGTCCTCCATTTCTAAGCAGGAACGAGTTATTCTGTCAAATGGTAACCTTAAATGCCACGACATTTGGTGTCTTGTGCCAATTTCAATCGCCTCAAACTTGTGATAATGAGGAATACGTTCAACTGTCATAGGCAGGAGCATCTCGATAAATCCCTCGCTCACCCTTGCTGCTCCGGAGCACGCCTGAATCTTTCGGTTGACTGGCAGTGAGAGTGGTCGCAGTAGCTAGTGTGGCTTAAACCCTCTGCCTACGGCGTGTCACGTACACACAAGCACAAATTCACGCGATTGACCACCTGTCACTGCCAACGGTTGGGTTGATACCTGAGTGCTAGTCAGATACAAAGTGTCCGCAATTTAAACTGCGCGCATATAACGGGCAATAGCCATGCGGTGTCTGAGTTTGGCTGAAGGTTTCGAGCAGAAATTATGGCTGACATCTTGATCACCATCATGTATGCACGTAGGGTGCAATAATCAAGTCCGGTGGTTGAATGTGTAGCAAAAGTGTGGCCAATGAATGCATGCGCGAGGTGTTGACGGGAACTGCAGGTACTTGTTTTTCGGTCACGTTGCGGTAGATTTAGGGTTGCTCGATCAGACTGAAACGTGCAGTCACAAGTGAAGCAAGTTCGCACTGAGTCTCTATCGCGGACGCCTCCTTCCTGTGTCCTACGCTGTCTCCAATTTGGTGGTTAAGAAGATGCCGGAGCATGCGACCGAGAGGCGTCCATTCAATGATGCTGACATGTTGCTGTCTGAAGGCGGGTTGGTAGTGTTGAAACTGCGACGAATCCGCCCCCATCTAACTAGGTCAATCCCGAACTTGAACGGACCATGACAGTGATGATATGCTGGGAGGAGGTGGGCGTTAACGGCATCGGTCTCTGGCATTCCAGTCTTGCTTGCTTGTTCTTTTGACTTGACTCCTCCTGGTTTGCTGGCATCGGCTATCGTTGCTCTAGCCTTTTAGGATCCACGACCTTGCTCATATAGTTGATTTTTATGCACTATAAGGGTTGGCTCGAAAGTGTTCCTGCAGCGCTATCTTTGTACAGCCTGCAATAACTACCACACCGTAGTTGAATCTGCTGTAACATGACATGCCGTTGGTTCAGTGAACATAACCGTTGGTACCAGCAGGTGCATAACAATTGTCTTTACATGTTGACATCTAATCAGAAGTTGTCGTTTCCAGAGACGAACTAACTGAACTTCATCGCACGCCCACCTCCGTGGCGATGATGGTGTTCAATGCACTTTTGTAGATAAGAAGAAGAAAGTGAAGAGAGGAGGAGGAAGAGGAAGAAGGGGAACGGGAGCACATCAAGAGATATAGTTAGCAGTACCGCGTACCGCACTGAGCCTCATGCTAGCTAGACGGCCGTAACCTTATCCATTGTCGGGTAAACAGTATATCTCAAGTTTCCCTTTAAATTCTGAATGAGTTGCCGAAGGATCTTTTCATCCGAAAACACACAGTAGGTCCAAACGATGCTTTGATGACGCCGTACTTTGTACTTTTCCACGCCTGACAGTCTGCGCCAGGGAATCTGGAGAACTCGACCCACTCTTTTTTCTAGAGAAAGAAATTGCCGAAGGTCGAAGATCCTTCTCCAGGATGACCGGTTTGCCCACTGGTCAAACAGCTGACTAATCCGAACTTCCATGGTAGAAAACTTTGGAGCAGCCGATACAGAAGAATTCCGAGAGGCAGTTAAGAGGAGGGAGATTCAATCGTTGAAAAAAATATTTTTTTTTCGTCTGAAGCCTCCGATCCACACTTGAACCCATCGTCAGTGGCAGCAACAGATATAGACAGTGGATGCACAAGGGTTTCGGCATTTATAGGATCGAGTTGCTATGCAACTACACGCCTATCAAAATCAGACGCTCCCACATCCATTGCAGATGGTCGTTTTTGGAGTGATGATGGCTTGAACTCCCGCATCTCAGTCGTTAATTGCCAAAATTTAATCACCGGTGCTGGGTCTGAAGATCCGCAGCGACAATGATACCAGACGCCAGTGGTGGATAATTAAATTTGTGTCTTGTCATTTGGCGGGCCGCGTTGTCAGTTAACCCGGCACTAATAAGAAACTCATCCGCCGCAGCAGTCGTTTAGACAGTTATTTTCGCCAAATTCGTTGTTGACAAGTTTACCATCTCCGGTCATCTTGACTCTGTCTTGACACCCCGCCAAGGCGGGGAGGACAAGAGAGTGTGGTAGATGCTGCTGAAGTCTATATACCCCATAGGGGAACTTGTTGCAGGTAGCCATCATGACTGGTCCGGTGTCATTTTTCAAGACCTCACTGCCTCAAGGTCATTCACCCTTTGCAGTGAGCCGTTCCAGACTCGCTGACCTGAAGTCACACGTCCGACAGCTCAGGCACACCTGCGTCCGCACAGCCGCAGCTGCACATGCGGCCACTTGAACGCACCGCCAGCCTGCAACCACAACCTAAGCCACTGGGACACCACCCCTCGGAAAATGCAACACACACTGACTGCCCACCACTTGAGCTTGGCTCACGAGCGGCTGCCACCACCATCTCAGGGACTCCCAGGCATGACTGGACGCAGTCAACATCAGCCCTGGCTTCACTAGTGGCCGCTGCCGCCTGAGAGGATAACTCCGGATTCTGTGCGCAATGGACCCCTCATTTTGGTGTTTTCTGTCTTCTCCGTCCAACTTGGGATATGGCCGACGAAGGTAGCGCTCAGACAGGGACATATTCACACTGCCTAACCACTACAAACTCGAGCACATTTCACCTTGCCAGCTTCAACTTGCAGTGGAGCACACGATGGACATCGTCAGGCACGGCGGTCGAATTGTCGTGTGATTTCTTAGACAGTCCCAGGCTAACTCGGGTCACTCTTCCAATAAACAAAGATGTGGCCCATATTAGGGTTCGGCATACGCCTGGGACAACTGATCAACCCTATTTAGTGAGAGCACTGCTTCCCACCGCGCGGGGCAAAGGGCTAGAGAATGTGCCCTAAACAAATACTGGGAACCCCGCCGTCTGTAGGCTGACCGTGGCCTCAGACTCAAAACACGCTCTCGAAACAATTCAAATCGCAAAAAACACTCGCTCACTTCCTCCACTTCCTCCCTGCCATCCAACTGGCCAGACTGGCATGGTGAGTCCGCCTGGAATGTTCAACCCCTTTAAGACGATCCGAGGAGCAGTCGGCTGGAACGGAGAATGGCGCTAGTGGCTCGGGAGCTGGCGCGCTACAGCGCTGACATCGCTGCACTCAGCGAAACTTGGTTCTCCGAACAAGGCCAACTAGAAGACGTTGGTGTCGGCTACACCTTCTTTTGGAGCGGCCGCTCCAGGGCAGAGCGAGGGGATGCGGACATCACCTTTGCCATCCGAATGACATCGTGAGGCGACTGTCCTGTCTGCCGCAGGGTATCAATGATAACCTGATGAATCTCCGCCCGCCTCTTTAGGGAGGCAAATTCGCCCCCATCATCAGTGTCTACGCTCCCCCCCCGGTGACCAGCCTCGACGGGACGAGGAACAAATTCTACGAGGATGTGCACGCCCTCCTGGCGTCTGTGCGGAAGGCGGATAGGTTGATTGTCATCAGTGACTTCAACGTCCGCGTCAGCACAGACCATGCTGCCTGGAGAGGAGTGCTGAATCCCCATGGTCTTGAAGGCTCCAAGGACAACGGCCTGCTCCTCCCACTCACCTGCACAGAATAGCGTCTTATCCTGATGAACACCTTCTCCCACCTCCCGATGCGGGAGAGGGTCACCTGAGTGCACTCTCGGTCGCGACATTGGTTCCTGCTGGACTTCGTTCTCGCCCAGAGGCGAGACCAGCGAGACGTGCTGGTGACAAAGGCGATTCCGGGTGCTCACGCCTCGTCATCTCCGTGATGCGGATTCGTCTACAGCCTCTCAGGAGATCTCAAGGTGAGCGACTCCCAGGTAAGGTGAATATTGCCTTGTTGTCTTTGTTTGCTAACTATTTCCACTTCAACACTGAGCTAGCTTCCAGTCGCCGTCGCCGCCGCCAACGAGCAAAACGCCTCTGTTGAGAACCGATGGTGTCAAATCCGGGACACAATCCAGTCGACGGTCCTGGCTGTCCTCGGTCGCGCACGTCGCCAACACCAGGACTGGTTCGATGCCAACAACGCCACCATCAGCAACCTGCTGGCCGAGAAAAACCGCCTGCATAAAGCCTACGTCGACCGCCCCACAGACGATAAAAGGCAGAGTTCAACCATACGGGACGCCTTGTGCAACAGCGGATGCGGGAGATGCAGGACGCTTGCACGGTTCGCAAGGTTGAGGAGATCAAAGGACACGCGGACAGCAACGAATGAAAGAGCCTTTTTTCCCGCGACCACGGCTGTCGACGATTCGTCAACCTAAGAAACCGCTCCTCTTCCCTGCGCCGGCGGAAGTGCCCTACCCACCGAGGAGACACAAATCCTACAGCGATAGGCCGAGCACTTACGAGGCGTCCTCAACCGTCCCTCCACCATCTCGACGCCGCCGTCGCCCGTCTGCCTCAGGTGGAGACCAACGTGGACCTCGACCTCCCGCCATCTCTCCAGGAAACCATCAGGGCCCTGCAGCAGCTCTCCAGCAGGAAAGCGCCCGGATCGGACGCGATCTCTACTGAGATGTACAAGCACGGTGAGCCCCAACTCATGGATCGTCTGACAGCGCTCTTCCAGGAGACGTGGCTTCAAGAAGAAATCCGCAGAATTCCAAGGACGTCATAATCGGCATCTCTGTAAGAGGAAAGCGAACGGCAAAACCTGCGACAACCACCGAGGCATTTCCCTGCTGGACACTACCGAAAAAATCTTCGCTGGCATCCTTCTCAATCGCTTGAACAACCACCTAGAGCAAGGTCTCCTACCGGAAAGCCAATGCGGCCTCCGCCGTCATCGTGGGACTATGTACATGGGCTTCGTCTCCTGTCAAATGCAGGCGAAGTGTCATGAGATGCCGACCCGCCTCTACTCTACCTTCCTGGATTTGACGAAAGCCTTCGATACGGTGAATCGTGAAGGACTGTGGAAAATCATGCAGAAATTTGGCCGTCACGAATGATTTACTCAGATACAGCATCACCTCCAGAATGGCATGATGGCGCATTCGCAGTGACTAAAGGAGTGAAGCAGGATGCGGCCTGGCACCCACCCTCATCAATCTTACTTTCCCTGCCATGCTGATGGACGCCTACCGTGACGAACGCCCCGGCATGCGAATTCCCTGCAGGATGGACGGCCACCTCCTCAGTCAGCAATGAATGCACTTCCAGTCGCGTCTATCCACAACCGCCGTCTATGAACTTCCGTTCGCCGATGACTACGCCCTCAATACAACAATTGGGGGCATGCAAATGAGCAGGGATCTCTTATCCGCGGCTGCGAGAACTTCGGCCTGATCGTCAGAACGGAGAAGACGGTGGTCGTGCACCAATAACCACACAAAAATGCCCCCAGTGCGCCGAAAATCAACGTGAACGGAACGCGAATGCGAGTGGTGGACAACTTAACGTATCTGGGAAGCATCCTCTACCGCGGCACCAAGATCGACGATAAAGTGGCCCGCCAGATTTTCAAGGCCAGCCAAGCTCTCAGTCGTCTTCAAGACACAGTTTGGAGTCATCAGGTCTTTAACTCAGCACGAAGCTGAAGATGTAAAAGGCGGTCATTCTACCGAGGTTGCTGTATGGAACAGAGACCTTGACGGTGTACACTAAACAGGCACCCAGACTCGACCCCAGTTGTTTTCATCGAATGCTGAAGCTGAGTTGGCAGGACCGGATCCCGGACACGGACGTACTGGCGCGGACGGGAATCCTCAGCATCAATGACATGCTGAGACAACTACAATTACACTGGAACGGCCACCTCGTACGGATGGGTGACGAGAGGCTACCCAAACGACTCTTTATTCTTCCAACTTCCCCTCCATTTCGCCATCACCCTTTCTACCACTTCAAAAAGTACAACATGGAGGGTAACATGCAGTCCCGTAGGCGGCCCAGGTTAACTCGGGTCGTTCTCCCACTAAATCGAGCCGTGACCCATAGTGAAGTTCAGTACCCGCCCGGGATGCCTAAGTAGTCCTGTTTGTGGGCAGCACTGCTTACTCGCTGGTAGAGAAGGTACCTAAGAAGGCTTTCTAAACATACGCTAGGGGAATAACGCCATCCGCTAGTATATCGCGGCTCGTAGAGATAAAAGCCGCTATCAAACTACTCAGATAAACAACAGCAACAGCCCTTGGCCCCATTATCCTCTCCGCATCCTTGAGACAGAAAGCGTGAGTCTGCTCCCTGCAGCAGCCTGGAATGTTTGTTCCCTTCTAGACAATCCGAGCAGCAACCGATCGGAACGGAGGACGGCGCTCGTCGCTCGAGAACTGACGCGCTACAAGGTGGGCATCACTGCACTCAGCGAGACCCGGCTTTCCGACCAAGGCCAACTGGAGGAGGTGGGCGCGGGCTACACCTTCTTCTGCGGCGGCCGCTCAAGAGCAGAGCGACGGGATGCGGGCGTCGCCTTTGCCCTTCAAAACGACATCGTGGGATGACTGCCTTGTCTACCGCAGGGCGTCAATGAACGACTGATGGGGCCTGCGGAGGAGGCAAATTCGCCACCATTATCAGCGCCTACGTCCTCGAATGAACAGCTCCGACGAGACTAAAACCGAGTTCTACGAAG
This sequence comes from Spirometra erinaceieuropaei, assembly GCA_902702965.1. Lineage (NCBI taxonomy): Eukaryota > Metazoa > Platyhelminthes > Cestoda > Diphyllobothriidea > Diphyllobothriidae > Spirometra > Spirometra erinaceieuropaei. Next base: position 306,908 of record CACRXP010000460.1, on the reverse strand, counting down.
ACTTGCACGCCATCCTGGCGTCTGTGCTGAAAGCGGAAAAGCTGGCTATTGGTGGTGGTTTAAGTGCCAGCTTCGAGATAAACTGCGCTGCCTGGAGAGGAGTTCTGCGTCCTCACGGGATAGGCAGTCGAGGCGATAGTGGTCTCCATCTCCCACATACCTGCGCCTAAAACCGCCTCCTGCTAGCCAACACTCTCTCTCGCCTGCCGATGCGGAAGTAGGCGACCAGGATGCACTTCCGATCGCGGCGCTTGCAGCTACTGGGCTACGTTCTCATCCGGTGGTGCGATCGAAACGTCGTGTTAGCGACCAATGCGATCTGCGACGCTGAAGGTTGGAGAGACAACCACATCGTCATCTCCAGGATGAGGCTACGTCTGCAACCACGTAGTGGGCCCCAAGGTAAGTGACTACCAAGCAAGTTAGATGCCGGTTTGTTGCTTTGGCCTGCTCTCCGTTTACAGTTCAGCAATCAACTGACCGACGGCTGGAAGGTCTGCAAGCTCCAGATGAAAACGCTCCCATGGATATTCGATGGCGACAATTTGAGGACGCTGTTCATTCTATCGCCCTGGGTGCCTTTGGACGCGCACGTCATTAACACCAGGACCATCAGCAACCTGCTTGACGAAAAAAGAGACTGCATAGAACTTGTTTTGACCTCCCGATCAATGCAAAAAGCACCTTCTACCGAAAACGCCCTCTTGTGCAGCAACGGTTACGGGAAATGCAGGACGCATGGATAGCTCGCAAAAAACCAAGGAGATCCCGGGGCTATGCCAGACGCAGTGAAACGAAGAACTCCTTTGTTGCGATCAAGGCGATCCACGGCACCCCAACAGAAGAAACCAGGCTGTTTCTCGGCTATGATGAATCGATACTTATGATAGAGGAATCACAGATTTTGAACCGCTGGTCGGGGCACCTCAGAAGTGTTTTCAACTGACCATCTTCAGTCTCAGTCGCCGTCTTTGACCAACTTCCTCAAGTGGAAAAAACCAACGACCTTGACTTACCACCTTCTCACCCAGAAAAAACCATGGCCGTGTACCAACTCCAGCGAAAAAGCACGGGATCCCAGTTGGTGGATCAACTCATTAGGCGATCCCAGAAGATTTGACACTGAGAACAATTTCCTCAAGATTTCGAGGATGCAGCAATCGTCCATATCTACAAGCGGAACGGGAACTGGCAAATCTGTGATAACCACAGAAGAATCCTGCTAATAAACATTGTTGGGAAGATCTTCGCTCGCCTTCTCTCCATTCGTTTCAACGACCATCTCCAACATGGACTCCTGTCGGAGAGACATTGTGGATTACTTCGCCAGGCGGAACCACCGAGAAGGTTTTTGCCGCATTCCAGTTACAAGAGAAGCGCCAGGAGATGAGAGCCCACCTTTACACTGCCTTCGTGGACTTGATGAAAGTCTTCGACACGGTGAATCACCATGGAACGTTGAAAATCATGCAGAAATTCAACTGTTCTGAACAATTTACGCACATGGTGCGTCAGCTCCACAGCGGCATGATGACTCGCGCTACGGACGACGAACATGTCTCCAAAGCATTTGCAGTAAACAACTGAATGAAGCAAGGCTGCAAACTCGTCCCAACTCTCCTCAGTCTCATGTTTTCTGCCATGCTGATCGACGTTTATCGTGATTAGTGCCCCCGGACCGGCATCGCTTATAGAACTGACGGCCATCTTCTCAACAGCCGGTGCCTGCCGGCCTCACCACGTCTCTCTGCGTCTAGTATCCACGACCTGCTCCTTGCTGATGACTGCGCACTCAACACCAAAACAGATGCCCACATGCAACGAAGTATGGAGGACGAGCTACACGTTAGCCTAGCTGCTGGCGACCCGGCGCGTCCACAGGTGACGGATAGCGGGACGAACTTCGGTGAAGGTTAGCTGCGAAATAAGCAGACCCAGGTCTGACGAATACGCAGTCGCGGACCAGCAGCAGCATTGTTACCAATGTGCTGTGGGCTGAGGTCTGGCACGCTGAAAGCCTTATAAAAAGCCGCAAAGACCAACGACGACATTGTGACATGGCGACCGTAAACCGCCATTAAATAAGTTTGCTTGCCACCGCTGCTTTGTGGTTAGGCTTTTAAGCCAGAGCGCTAGAGGAGACAACATCGAACAAACAATCCGAGAGGCTGTTTGGGGCCAGCCTGTATTCGAAATTGCCAAGAAACCTCATGAAAAATGTCCGATCACAGTATTACAACCCATGTTACGGCGTCCGCGGGAACCGACGAGCTCCACAACCCTAGTCCAGTGGTGCGGGCGAACAGTGTGCGAGCTGGACTACTCAATCAGCGACGGACTCTTGGTATTGTGTGCTGGAATGTGCGAACGTTCCTGGACTCGATACCCAAAGTCTGACCGCACGCAGCCTTGATCAGTACAACGTGGATGTCTGCTGCCTGTCTGAAGTTCGACTTCCTGACTCAGACTCTCGAGAAATAAAGATCCCTGGAGTCGAATCACACTTTACTCTGTACCACAGCGGCCCGCGCGACTCTTCTGGTCGACGCGGTGATGCGATCGCCCTATCGCAACAAGCGGACCTCGTGCTACTTACTTGGGAACCAGTCAATGACTGGATGGCCTACGTGCGACTGAAGGGTCACTTCCCGAACATCTCTATCGTCTCTGTGTACGCACCAAATTCGGCTGCTTAACTGCGCTATAAAGAGGCGTTTAACTCGCAGTTGCAAGCGTTAGTTGAAAGACTGCCTCGCCGCGATCTGCTAATTGTTGCTGGCGATTGGAATGGTCGAACTGGACCTGGCGACCCTACAGCCAGTCATCTTCTTGGCCGCTTTGGGCTTGGTTCCCGATGTGAAAATGGTGAGATTACCGAACTTCGCTGATCGAAACCAAATGCTTGCTACCAACACATGTTTCCAACATCACAAAAAGCATCTGCTGACCTAGCATTCAAACGACGGCCACACGGCCAATCGGATTGATATCATACTAGTCAACTCAAGGTTCCGCAGCTGGGTTCACGATAGCAGATCGATGCGTGGTGCCGAGACTGATAACGCCCATGGGTCGAACCATGTCCTAGTCCGTACACGCTTGAAAGTCCATCTCTTGTCCGCGCCAAAAATGTCACGTCCTAGACTCCTCGATGTCGCAAAAATCCGGTAAGCCAGCACTGCCGAGGCCCTATGCAAAAAAATCCGGACCTGTTTGACGACCCGAGCCGACGGAGAAGGTAGTAACCAGTGGTCGTCACTAAAAACGTCTGTCTATAGGGCAGCTGATAAACTCCTTGGATGCGCCCAGCGACGCCGCAGTGTCTGGATCAGCGGAAGAACCCTGCAATTGTCTGCCCAGACGGCTCGAACTAGGTCCCGTAACGATGACTGCTTCCGCCAATTTCGTAAGATGACGGCGAAATCGACCAGAGGTGACCGGAAGCAATATTGGGCTGAAGAAGCGACCTCCATGGAACAGGCCTCGAACGCTGGTGAAACTCGAAAGCTCTACCAACTTATCCACCAGGTTAGAGGTAAGCCCTCTACACTGAGTGACTCTGTTCGCGACGCGAACGGCGGCTTTATTGCTGACAACTCGGTCAAAGTCGAGCGCTGACGTGAGCAATTCAGGCATTGTCTCATCTTCCATACCCAACCCACCACGCCCTTGCTCTCCTCTTCAGCGAAGCTTCTTCTTTCTCCCACCTATGCAGTGTCCTGCGACCCCCCTCTGAAGGAGAATTCGTCGATACCATACGAGATATACGCAACAACAAGGCACCCGGAGAGGATGGTATACACGCTGAAATCTTCAGGTTTTGTGTCGACACTCTGGCGCCCAGGCTCTATGAGTTGATTGAACAAGCGTGGAGAGTCGAGGTTGTTCCTGATGACTGGGACTTAGCCATCCTTGTACCTATCCTCAAGAAGGGAGATAAGACGAGATGCGAGAACTCCCGCGGCATAAACCTCATCGACATTGCTGCGAAGATCTTCCATATTGTCATACTTAGGCGATTCCATGCTGCACGTGTCTCAAGGACGAGGCCCAACCAAGCCGGATTTCGTGCCGGACGTGGATGCGCAGACCAGATATTCACACTGAGGCGCATTCTCGAATTTCGCCATAGCTATCAACAACCGACAGCCGTTTGCTTTTCTGACTTTGTCAACACGTTTGATTCCGTCCATCGTGAGTCCCTGTGGCGGATAATGGCGCTTGATGGTGTACAGTTAAAAATCATCGCCATGATCAAGGCCTATTATCACTCCGCTATTGCGAGTGTCCAGGTCTGCAACAATCTTTCCCAACCGTTCGGTATTCGGTCTGGCGTTCGGCGGCGTTGTATCCTGTCATCAATTCTGTTCAACTATGATATTGACAGGATCCTCGGGAGGGCCCTACGCGAGAGTGACGACGTTGGGTTTGCACCCGGACAGCGACTGACTAATCTCGACTATGCCGATGATATCGCCTTACCTGCTTCAATTTTTGGTGATCTGCAGTCTATGGAGTCACGGGTGAACGAGGTCGCTAGATCGGTCGGTTTGTCCATAAACGCTGGGAAGACCAAAGTGCTTTCAAGCTGCATCCCTGACCAGGAGATGGCACCCCTCGGGATTGATGACTGTCAACTTGAAGAAGTAGACAGTTTTAAATACCTCGGGGCGAGGCTGATGCCTAATGAACGGAGTAAGGACGGCATTGTCTCCCTCGAATTGATGCTGCCCGCTGGGTTTACACAAGCCCTTGGAAATGCCTATGGATCCGACGTGACCTCTCCATCGCCACTAAGATTCTCGTGTACCGTGCATATGTCCGGTCTGTCCTTCCCTTCCGTTGTGAATACTGGGCTTTGCACGTGGAGGACGAGCGAAAACTGGAGGTATTTGACCACCACTGCTTGAGGACCATCCTTCGAGTGAAATTCACCGACTTCGTCTCAAATGGGACAACCCGCTCTCACTGCGACAACATCGCAAATATAACTGGCCATCCAAGAAGGACGACTGAGATGGTTTGGGCATGTTGTTCGCCGTCCACCTCAGGAGCTCAGCGTTACTGCCCTCGATCCGGCACCCTAACCTATTGGAGGCGGCGGAGAGGGGGTCAGTTCAAATCCTGGCACGACACAGTTCGTCAAGACATGGAGGTGGTTCTTGAACCTTCGGTATTCGGTCTCCGTCGTTGGCGAAGAGAATGGTTTCAGCTGTCCAGATCTGCTGCCGCGGATCTTCACGCGTGGTGAGGTACAGTCCTTGACATCATCGAGGCCGGCTAGATCAGGCATGATCGCGGCCGTATAAAGTACAAGTATGGAAGTCTATGCCTCCAGTTGCGTCAACTTCGGGCGGACCATCAACACGGACCAAATGAGCGTCATGTATCAGTTGTCACTCAGTGCTATATGCAGTGCTCCTCGCATCCACGTCAACGGCACTGAACTGAAAACTGTGAAAAATTTCGCCTTATTAGGCAGCACACTCTTATGCCGCATCATAATCGACGACGAGGTCAAGCCAATCATTCGGTCGGCTGTAGAACTCCCTATGGAATCGCCACGGCCTTCAACTGAACGGCTCACTGTAAAAGTGCAAAGCAGTCATCGTGATGACGCTGCTTTATGATGCAGAGACCTAGACGGTCTACATGAAACAAGCGCAGGAACACAATCACCTCCATTCTCAGCCGGATACTACAACGGAGGAGGCAGGACAGGACATCGGACAAAAAGTTTTGAAACAGACTGGAATCCACACCGCATTGAAGTGACTGCAACTACGCTGGAGCGGTCATCTCATGCGGATGGACGACGATCGCCTACCATAAACTCTTCTATGGAGATGTTCCCACGGGTGCTCGCCGGCAAGGAGGTCAAATCCGTTGCTACAAGGATACCATAAAGAATTCTTTAGAGCGACTACATACTAACCCGAAGATCCGGGAAGACCTCGCTTTCGACTGACCGCCCTGATGAAGAGCACTGATGACTGGAGCAGACATCTAGAAAGCCAACCGAATCGCCGCTGCGGAAGCCAAAATGGAAGCTCGCAGGGCTGAGGCGCTCTTGAACCCCATAACCAATCCCAAACTAAGCCTAACATGCTTGCACTGTCAAACAACATTTTCCTCGTGGATCGGCCTCGTCGGGCGTTTCCGGACTCGGTGCACCACCCCGACAATCCCACCAGCTGCCTTTTCAACCGCCCCTGCTCCAAGCCCCACGGCGTCCACGACAACCGTTGTCATTGCCGATGCTCAACATCCCCGTGCCTCCCACTCGTCTGTCGCTGCCAACTTCACCATCCCTACAACAACCTCCGCGACGACGACGACGACGACGACGACGACGGCGATCACAACAGCTCACTCTCCCTCAACCGAACAATACTCTCCCGACTGTCCGTCAACTATCAACCTCAACACCACAATCCTATCTCCAACGATGTGGACTCGGTTTTAACCCGTTCCCGTTGCGATCTCAAATTCACCTTGCACATCGGCCTGGTCGGTCATTTGTGAATCCATAGCATTACAACCGGCACACCAGCACCTAGAGCCCCCACATACGTTCGCTGCATCCGCCTTCACTGTTTACACCGTCTACTCACATTCGTACGTTACATGGACCTATTCGGTCACGTGCGCGTCCGCAGAAGCGGAATTCACCGCAGTATCGACATACCTAACATGCCGTGCACATCAGTCATCCCTCCCGCCCTCAACCCAGTCAACTTCCTATCAGCCAGCGCGCGCTAGCAGCATCACAACGACAACCGGCCTTACATTCCCCAAACTATCCGTCCCACATTGTCACCACGCGTTCACCTTACGTAACGGCCTGGTCGAATCCGTCGCACAGAGACCGGCTAACCAGGGCCAGGAGCATTTAAGTACGCCAGAAGCCATCATCTCGACTCCTTGCATTGACCTCGCACATTCAGCCATCTCATGGGCCTATTATGACACATGCGTCTCCTTAAAAACCTGCCGTAGAACCCGCCGGCTATACCATATCACAACGTCTCTCATCACCGGCACCTAAAACACACATGACCATACCCGAAATCACAAAGCGTAAGCACGTGGTTGGGACTTCTCACGTAAGTGGAATGTGTGCTCCTCCGCTCCTTCTCTACGTGACTCCTCTGCTGTGTGTAATCCAAGTCCGAGACTACACGGAGCACTAAATGCCTTGGCTTGAAAGGTTGCCAACTGGTGGGATAATTCGGACCTCGTAGTCAGCCAACTGTGTTTTGGTTTAGATTGGAGTCAGGCTGCAATGGCTCCTTCATGGTATGGTCTCTATGACACTCCCCCTCCGTGAGACACGGATCGCCCCCTTGTTTCTTGTTGTGTAAAATCTTGGTCAGTCTACTTTGTAGCACACGGTGGACATCTTCGGCAAAGACGGTCAGATTATCATAAAGTGCTGGACAGTTTGCGTTGTGAACCAGAGGGTGCTGTTGTACGTCAAGTTCACGAAACACACTGGCTCCGCCACTACCCGCTTCTACGGTCTGCTAAAGGTACACTAGGTAAGTGTACCGCTCAGGTCAGTCCCCTCTCTTCGTATCACCCCGACGAATGACCTGGCGAAATGGATGCTTGTTCATCATTAACTATTGGCCACAAGTTCATCAACAGCAGTAACTTCTGCCAGTCATTTCTTTGAGCGCATAAATCACCTGAAGTGAGGGCTAGATGAATTCATGGTATCCTTTGATATCGTTACACATTTCATCTTCATTCCATAACGTCTCGCGATAGAGGCTGTGAATCAACTAGTGGCTGAGCGCTATGAGAGAGACAAGTCGAGGAAGTTCTAATACAGAACTGAGCGCCTATGCCTTTAGAATCTCTTCACAGGCAATAGGGTTCAGCCATTTTATCAGAAAAAGCGGACATCGAGCGAATAGAGGACGGAAAAAGGGGCAACAGTAAGAAGTCTGGAGAGCCATTTTCTACATTAAATGAGTTTTCGAGGCGATTCCTCAACGATCAAAACTCGTCAGAGTAGGATATCCCACCGACCCAAGGTAGCAATTCATCACCGTTTGGGGAGACTTAAGGACGGGCTACCACTCATCGTGACCTCGGCAGTTGTCAACAAAAGAAGTCGCAATGATTGGACTGTAATTAAGTTGGAGAAACCGCACAGAAGTTGCAGATCTGTCTGCAAGAACACTAATCAGTACCTCGGAGGTTAGATCCAAACACTCAACTTTCAAAGCACACTGGAGAAGCAGTCTGTGCTTTCTATCTTCGGGGAGTTACTACGCTAGGCGGGGGCAAATCAACGACTGATCGGCTAACACTTGAGGAATGATATTCAGATGCTACCTCCATGGACAGGCATCTTGAGCTTCCTTCAGCTTATGAAGTTATGCGTTATTGTGTACTCAAAGACGAGGACAAGATGGCTACATAGAACTTAAGAAAGCTACACAGACACTGCCGTCGTGACCGACGACGTCGACTATGTGCTCCACAGCAGGGTGAGGGAATGCGCGGCGACTTGCACGTGAATTAGTTGATAGTGATAATAAAATTGTGCCGCATTTACCACACTCCCTCCCTCTGCCACATCTGGATCCGGCGTAATGACATAGTCAGGAAGACAGGAGGCAGGAGAGGACCCAGGTTACTGGCACGGCGAGAACCCGCAGCTAGACGTGTCACCACATCCCTTGGTCCACAGCGGACAGTGGCCAGGATTTCAACCAACAACAACAGCGCGACATGAGTGGCCAAGTAGGCCTGCCAGAATCCGTTGTGAACCCGTGTTTGCCCAGCGCGTCTAACGCGTGGCCTGTTTTAGGACCACAGCAGACACAACCCCCCCCGCAGAGTTATAATCAACAACCCTCTCGCCATTGAGGTGATGACTTATTGCGCCTGTAGCCGGCAGTCCCGTCAACCACCCAACAAAATGCAGAGACAACAAAAGAAGGGACAATTCGATCAGCCAGAGACCGACTAGCATGGCATGCTACAGTGAGTGACTGATCTTACGAAATGTTGGCTGAAATGCGTTTTCGATTAAGAAGGCTTACTTGGGCGTGGTTGTAATACTTATCAACTTGCGGCATAATCTTATAACATTTCGAACTCGACAGGATATCAGCTTTTGAATACATTGCCTTTCAATCTCCTGTGGAAACCGTGATCGGTAAAAAATGACTACTTAATTAGCATGCATTTTTCCCATTGATTTTCGACGGTTTTGCCAATTCAAATATATATGTTACAGAAACCATAAACAAAAATATGCTTTCTTTCACTTAATTAATAGAGAATCACGTCTTCTTTATATTTTATACTCAAGGAAGGAGTATAATTAAGCTTTTAAAAGATTTTTTAACTGCCGAATAATTTGGAGCCTGATCATTCGGTACATTAGCGCTTAGTAATTTCAGTTTACAAGGTGCAAGCGTTCCGCGCAAGGAAAATCACAATTTTTTTCTATGCCTTCTAGAATGATATCATACAGAGTCCATGCAGTTTTGCAATGGATGCGGCTATGTTGCACATTTCATGAGAAGCTGTGGTAAACGGCCAGGTACGATGCTATGCAAATGGACATTGCGCGGTCTTAAAAAATGTCATAATTAGAAACTTTTCTAAAACTAATTATACTCCCTCCTTCCGTATAAAATAAAAAGAAGACGTGATTCTCTATTAATTGACTAAAAGAACGCATATTTTTGTTTATGGTTTCTGTAACATATATATTTGAATTTGCAAGATCATCAAAAATCAATGGAAAAAAGCATGCTAATTAAGTAGTCATTTTTACCGGTTACGGTTTCCACAGGATATTGAAAGGCAATGTATTCAAAAGCTGATATCCTGTCGAGTTCGAAATGTTATAAGATTATGCCGCAAGTTAATAAGTATTACAACCACGCCCAAGTAATCCTTCCCTATCGAAAACGCATTTTAGAATTTCAGCCAACATTTCCTGAGATCGGTCACTCGCTGTATTTCATTTCATTTCGTTTCTATCATAGTAAGTGCATTTAACGCTTTAACAATGATAAGCCAACCAAACTCTCAAAACGGAAGCATTCCAACAAACATGTTTCGGTGAATTCCTCTTTTTTCTCAGAATGTAATTTTCGTTATTGACATCCTCCATGATCTAGGGTAAGGTGACACCATACTAACAGCACAGGTACTAGCCAAAAGCCCATACACGCGTGTTTCGCCGATGTTTTGCCGCTGCATGGCGCAGCTGCGAGGGGTTCGGCTCGTCAGTGGGTCCCCCAGCATTCCCCGTGTGTTTTCTGGTAGATACTCCAATTTAGAAATTGTCACTTTTTAATTTCCGGAGAAATTTTGTGCGAAGTAGGAGTAGATCAGTATATTCAAGGTCTATAGGCACAGACCGAGAATTTTATACTACTAGAATTATACTACTAGCTGCCTGTAGGCAGTTAATGAATATTACGCGGTTACCCGCTGTGGCTGATGGACTTTGGCCCAAATATTCATGTATAAAATTCTCGGTCTGTGCCTATAGACCTTGAATATACTGATCTACTCCTACTTCGCACAAAATTTCTCCGGAAATTAAAAAGTGACAATCCTCCATGATGTCAATAAATATCTTCTTGCTGACTGTTTTACTTACTGCTAGCCAGCAGGTGTGTTCTCCGAACGTGACGGTCAACCAAATCATCAGCAATCGGATCATTTTGAAAAGGTCCTTAGGCATTGCATCCAAGGGCCCATTAACTTGAAATCTAGACATCGGTCATCACGGTTAATGAGTGCTGTCCCCTACTGAATCACCTGCTTACCATGTAGCATAGTGGTCAAGTGACGTTTACGAGAAATGCAGATGCTTGCCAACTCACATATGCTTCTGCGCAGTATCTGCTTGAAAAGTGGATGCTTCCTGACGTCTTATGTAATATACTTCCTTTTACACAAACTAGAATCTCAGACGCCGATAGTCTATGAATTCGGACGTAAGTTAAGCAAGCGTTATTAACTGAATGAAAAACGACTCGACTGATGTCCTTCCCTACGGAGAGCGCAGTTTTGAGTTATTAAAAAGTTTACAATGTTTGCGTTGGACAATTCTGCCAACCCGCAAATAATTTATTTGTTTAAAGGTTTCCTGTGCATCTCCAGTTTTCTCGCCGATTCTGTAAAAAAGTCTTCTGCTGTAGTACCTTAATTAACTGGATTATTTTCTAATTGTTTCTGTTGCTCAGAAGACTGGAGTAAATCTTACGGGTAAGCAAATTGCCACAGCCATGGCTCCCCTACCTTATGTTACTCTACAGTATTTTAGTTTTGAGACTATGTATAGTCTTCCAGCAGGGAGTGTTTCCTACTTAAACTCACTTTTAACTCGACCGAATCTGAAATGCCTCAGAGCCGAGACGGGCCCACAGATGTTCCATTCTCTAGTGCGCTAGGGCCGATGTAATGTGCAATAAGGTTCTGGCTCCGATCCTAGAGAGTCAGAGCATGCCTGCCTTAGTTTAAGACCGCTTGCGATTCGGGAATTGACTTTCTGTAGTCATTGCGAAACATAGTTTCGCAGCATAGAATCGTAGAAAACAGTCAGCCAGTTAACCACGTAGCCTCGCCCCGGATCAGGGTTCACATAATCACTTCAAACACACACCCACGAACGTACGTCGACTCACAAAAGTTTTATGATTGAATGCAGGCGGTTTGGCAGTCGATGCCACTCGCGAATGTCTCATGTCGGCATGGGCCTCACGTGGGTGACGTGGATTTCAGGTGGCAAGACTCTAAGGGGGTGGACGTTGTAAATGTGCATTGTGACTCACGTTCATCGATTTGGCAACATTTCGCATGCGACAAAAGCCAATTGCACTAACTCCTTGAGTCTCTTGAGACTACCTGAAGTTGACATTTGATGATAATCACTTCAGCTGAGCACAGTGTGATTTCCTGAACGTGTTACACTCACAAGCATGTTTGTTTGGAACTCGAACAAATAAGTTACCGGGGGTACCTGTTTGTATGAATAGTAAGGATATGTGAAAGTTGTATAAAACTGCTCTTAGTCCTTTTTTCTCTTGTTCTTAAGTCCTACCGTAAATCAGTCATTATACTAATCATGCAAGTGGGGACGGGGTCGAATAGCACATGCCAGTGATCAGAGACATCGATACATCGATTAATGTGGTTGTATAGTCACTGGCGCGTCTTAATCGACGCCGTGCCCATATAGACTGGACTGGATCGTCGAGAATTTAACAAAAACAAACGTATGTTCACCAAACGGTTTTCCTAATTAAGCATTTGACTGGATGCGGCCTTCATGCCAAAAAGTGGATTAGATCTTAATTCGTAGGGGTTAGGGGTTAGAGTTAGGGTTAGGGGTTATGTTTAGGGGTAAGGCCTGGTGGTTAGTGTTAAACTCCCTAATACCACCTGTCCCGTATGACAGGCTACTGGAGCTTGTCTAATACAGGTGCGACTACGAAATAAGATCCGGTCAAAAACTGGTTCTGGTGAACATAAATGTACGTTTTTCGTATAAAAACCAATTCGTTTTTGAATAAATTGCCTATCGAAGAGGAAACAAGGCCGATCGATGGGGGTTCTAATGCACTAGGTCGCAGCGGATCCAATCGGCTTGATCTCGTCCCTTGTGTACTGTGCGCACATGCGTTTTCCAGCCATACGCTTTGCTTCAAGGAGGAAATTAACAATAACGAAAAGTCACCCTCTCTGCATCTCGTCATTCCGTCTACTTTACTATTTGCGTTTTGATAATTTTTTCCTATAATCCGGTTTGTGTGTGTGTATGTGTGCATGTATGTGCCCTCTAAACGGGCCACGTGTTAGATGCGCTGGACTAACACGGGGGCCACTTCGGACTCTGGCAGGCGTTATCTGTGCTCAATAACAAATGCCAACATTCCCGGGGTGCGCTGGCGGACCCTGTTGTCGGCATTCGTCGCACAACTGGACCACTGTCACCACTCCATTGTTCTGTGGTCAAAATCCTGGTCATTGGTGTGTGGACCAGGGGGTGTGGTGGAACGCCACGGTGAGGATCCGTCCGAGTCATCCACCTGCGGTCTCTCTCGTCTCCGGTCTTCTTGACTCTGTCTTGACACCGGGCTCGGGCGAGTGAGGAGGAGAGAGTGTAGGTAGATGCTACGCAAGTCTACCGGCACTATAAACCCCTGCGTAAGTCACCGTCCCTGCTCCCATTGCTGCTGCAACTGTGGGGCACACGGTGGACATCATCGAAACCGATGGTCGAACCGTCGGTGTGTGTCAAAACTAACTACCCAACCTGTACTCTTCTTCCACATGGACGACCACAGCGTTTCACATTATTTGACTTTGTTCACGTCCTCCTGTTTTAGAGGGAGAGAGAGAGGAATTCGCTTTATTTTTAAATCATAAATTCAAAATTTTCAGCAAAAATATTGGCCCCATGCATTATGGCTCGTAAATAAGTTAATATACTACTTAAGAGCCAAAAAGTTCAACATAAAAGGGACGATTATTATGGGGACAGTTGACGTCTTAGCTTCTGTATTTCCATCTCTTCACACGTAAGATAGCGCACCAGGAATGGCAATACAGAAGCTCAGAAAGCTGATGCGCGACAAGACATAAGTCGGAAGCTGCGGCGCATCGGGCGGGAAGACTTTGCAGAAATAGGATCAGAATGCAAGGGATGGGCGACGTCATCTATAATCCGACCAGCAAATTGCTGGACCGTATTGAAATATCGCTGTAGGATAGTGCCAACTAAAAAAAGATACGAGACACCAGCGGCAGAAGAAAGCATTTGGAGGACTCGTTTTAAAATTAAAAGATCTTTTTTTGAGCAGAGCAGGAAAAATGACAGGAGAGCAGTATAGGATAAGAGGAAGAATGCAGGCATCGATGAATCGCCAGACCAAGGGTTGAGGTGTGTGGTAGGAACGTGAACGGTGAGTGTAATAAAGAAGCTTTCGAACTTTAGTATCGAACACTATTCAAATGTAGAACGAGCCTTTCAACTCTCAAGGACTAAAATGCTGTCATCCACTAAAGCGATTCAGACAGCTCCGAGAAATATCCGAAGACTGTGCAAGCTGATCACATGAATACACTTCTGGTTGCTTTTACGGTGGTAATGGTCTATATTACTGACGCAATCGCAGAAATTCTGAACTATACAGGGGTTGTTTTCAGATCTATAGTCCGTACCGCAGTGCCAGTCTAAAGGCGACGCTGTAAATTGCGAAACTGACAAAACTTCAGTTGCGTATGGGATGAAGGGGCTCTGAACGTCTTGACGGCCTTCTAAACTGTCCTCAGACGTAAGTACTTTCTCACTAAGCCACCAATTTTAACCCTGCCGCGAAATTATCAGGATGCAAAACGCCTAATCACTGATTTATTGACAAGGCATCCTGATGCCATGGTAATCCATGTCTGGCAGGATCGGTACAGATCTGAAGGTTTACGATCAGTAACCAGAGCAAGTGCTAACGAATTTTCCCACCATCAGTTTGTCGAAGAACGCAGGCGGAAAATTGATGCTTTGGAGCAGGAAAAAGGGACGATACCGAGATACTCTTCCCCATGACGGTTCAAAGTATTCCACACTATAACAGGTTTAACGTAATTAAAACTATTACAACGTTATCATGGCACTGAAAGTCGTCATTTGACAGGTTCTTCGTCTCTGTGGTCATCATGTCACCTTCCAGAAGACAGGAGTGCCAGAGACCGAGGCCGCTAACGCCCACCTCCTCTCAGTATATCATCACTGTCATGGTCCATTCCAGCTCGGGATTGACCTGGTTAGATGTGGACGGGGCCGCCGCAGTGTCAACACGACCAACCCGCCTTCAGACAACAAAATAGAAGCATCACTGAATAAACCCCTCTCGGTCGCATGCTCCGACATCTTCTTAGCCACCAAAGTGGAGACAGAGCAGGACGCAGGGAGGAGGCGTCAGCGATAGAGACTCAGTGCGAACTTGCTTCACTTGTGACTGCACGTTTCACTTTGATCGAGCAGCCCTGAATCTACCGCAACTTGGCCGAAAAACTAGTACCTGCGGTTCCTGTCAACACCTCACACATGCATTCACTGCCCACACTTTTGCTACACAGTCAGCCATAGCACTTGACCATTGCACCCATAAGATATCACACAAACTTTCTGCTCGAAACCTTCGGCCAAACCCAGACACCGCATGGATATTACCCGGTATATGTGCACAGTTTAACTTGCGGGCACTTTGTACCTGACTAGCACCCAGATATCAACTCTACCGTTGGCAGCGCCCACCGTTGGCAGTGACAGGTGGTCAATCGCGTGAACTTGTGCTTGTGTGTACGTGGCACGCCGTAGGCAGAGGGTTTAAGCCACATCAGCTACTGCTACAACTCACACTTACAGTCAACCGAAAGATTCAGGCGTGCTCCAGTGCAGCAAAAAAGAGCAAGGAACTTATGGAGATATTCCTACCCATGACAGTTAAACGTATTCCTCCTTACAACAAATTTGACGTGATGGAAACTGGTGCAACACACCACATGTCGTAGCACGGAAGGGTACCATTTGACAGGATAACTCGTTCCTTCGCTAAAATGAAGGTCAGACTGTAATAGTTCCTTATATTTGTGGTCACAATGCCACCCTTTAGGTATTTCAAATCCGGGACCATGTGTGTCACGCGTTGGACGCCGGCTCCACGTCTCTCGGCCAACCTGATCCATACTCTGACTTGGACAGAGTATGGATATCAGCCGAAATTTCCTTATGCGTTTTCGTTTCGGAAAGATTAATTAAGTAGGATTATATAACTTGCCGGTTTGCAACCTAATTCTATAATAAATCAGTTACCTGAAGATACCGGCTTTCGAATGAACTTCCTTCTGGCTACATACAAAGCTTTAGTTTTTATAAAATGACTAATTATGTAGCATGCATTTTTCTCTTTGATTTCCGATGCCTCTAAATGTTCAATTCTGTTTAATGTAAAACCTGCTTAAAATATTCCTTGTTTCGCTCATTTGGTAGATAACTACGTTTTCTTCTAAGTTTATACTCCATGGAGGGACATAATTCGGTTTTTAAAAACTTTTCCAATTCCCGAATAATTTTGAACCCGCTCTGCCGTCACACTTGCATTCAGAGTTTCCAAACTACAAGCCGTATATTTTCCGCGTACGGAAACCCACACATTTCTCTACAGCATTAAGAGGAGACCATATGGGGTTCATAAAATTAAGCAGGGGATTTTGAGTAATATTGTTAACTTTAGAAGCTACATTCGTAAATGAAGATACATGAAGTTGTATGAACGGTCATTCCACGGTATTTAAAAGTCACACAATTTGAAACTTTTTAAAACCTATTTATATCCTTCCTTCGAGTATAAAATTTGATGGCGTAATTGTCTACCGAATGAGCAAGAGAATAAATATTCTTGTGCATGCTTTCATGAAATATAATTAAATGTTTAAGAATTTCGAAAATCTATGAGAAAAATGCATGCCACATATGTAATCATTTTTAACAGATTGTAGTTTTTGCATGCAGCAGGAAAGAAGTTCGTTCGAAAGTCGGCATCTGGAGGTGACTGAAATATTATAGACTTATGTTGCAGGCTGACAAGTTTTACAACCGTACGTAATTAATCTTTTGGAAACGAAAATGCACTTTGGAATTTCAGTTTACATTTCATGCGTTAGCCCACCTCATGTACATGCACTTGGGAAGAGATGGCCTCATCATTATCGAGCATGACTTCATTTGCCTTGTCTAATTTCCGAGGAAATTAACGCGCGAACTTGGAGTAAATCTTTCGAAACGGGCCTTTTCAGGCGCGCTCCGACGTCTGTAATGAATATCTCTGCTGAAATCCATCAGCTACCGCTTAATATTCACAAACCGGCAACAGGCAGCCAGTAGTATGGATCTGTGCAATGAGGTACCGTACTAATAACACAAATATTTGCTAAAAGCCCAGACACGCGTGTTTTGTCGATCTTATGCCGCTGCCTGACGCAGCTGCGAGGGGTTAAGCTCATCAGTGGGTCCCCCAGCTTCCCCCGTCTGGCATATGAACTCCAGTTTCAATCTGCCTGATTTAATTTCCGAGGAAATTAAAGTGCGAACTTGGAGTAAATCTTGCGGAAAAGACCTCTTCAGGCACTGTCCGAAATTTAATATGAAAAGGTCTGTTCCGCAAGATTTACTCCAAGTTCGCGCATTAAATTACTCGGAAATTAAACCAGGCAGTAATGGCTGTCTGTTGGCGGTTTGTGAATATTAAGCGGTTATTCCGCAACAGCTGATAGATTTCAACTCAAATATTCATAACAGAATTTGGAGCGTGCCTGAAAAGGCCCGTTTCGAAAGATTTACTCCAAGTTCGCGCATTAATCACCTCGTTAATTAAACAAGACAAGTTGAAACTGGAGTTCATATACCAGCAAACACACGGGAAAGCTGGGGGACCCACTGACGAGCCGAACCCCTCGCAGCTGCGTCAGGCAGCGGCATAAGATCGGCGAAACACGCGTGTCTGGACTTTTAGCAAATATCTGTTTTGTTAGTACGGTAAATCATTGCACAGATTACTTTATTTGTTAAAAGAGCAAATTTCGGATTTGAGGGCATCTACGGCTTTCACCCTTTCGCCAAGCTTTCAGCTCAAACTGACAAATTTTCAGTCCGTCTTCTGCACTGAAAACTCCTGAACACACATCGGCGATATCCGTTTTTCGGACTCCAGCCACTTATGTGTTAATACGTGGCACATGGAAACACGATTTCCACTTCGTCCTGCACCGTGCCTGCATCCATCTCCAGATGTCTGGAGGTTGGTTTGCACATGAATATTGTGTGCTCTCGATCACCAACTTACAGAGAGTCAGCAAAACTGGGCGGTTCTTGCTCTCGCTCTTTTTCTGAACTTAGGACGCAATTATTGCAAGACATTTTTGTTCTCTGCCGTTTCGAGGTGGCAAAGAAAATTTAAGCATCCACTATCATTATCGTTTCCTTGTTCAGGTTCTTTGTCCTGAAACCTCGAAATTGGTCAGTGTCAGTCTATATCCGCAGTGATATTGCAAGTCGCTCCGCTAGTTGAGGTCGTGGAAACCTCTAAAGGCATTTCCGTTTGAGGATTAGGGAGCGCTTCCTAGGCCTATCTCGACGCCTTACCAGACGAGTGGGTGACTTCATATCATCTGGCCACAGGACCAGTGTCTCCTGCGCTTAGTTACTTTTATGGCGCATGTATTCTGACAGGAAAGCAGCGTGAAATTCAGGGAGTAGGAGTGCCATACATTTCAGATGGGGACTGGGCGGTTGTTTCTGGCCTACTCGATCTCGTCAGAGTCAACACTTTATTATACCACTGTATACAGAGGAACTAAACTGCAGATCCAAAGCAGAGAGTGAAGGGCTTGATCCGTATTGTGACATGCCAATGAACGTTCCTGCCATGTCTATACTCATGAGTCCTTTCTTAATGAATGAATCCTTCCTTTTACCTCTGACTATCTTATCCGTCCTCTGTTCCTTATTTCAAAAATATTGCTCCCTGAAGGGTCAAGTTGGGTAGTGATCCAGTGAGGACGTCTGGGAGGATTTAGCATCACGGATTCCAACCTTGATTTAATATTTTCCGGGGTCAAGGGTGTGCGGGTCAGGTAGTAGAGCGACTTTCTCGTTGCAAGTCTGTTGCATTTGATCGTTTTTTCCCAGATGTTCGAAGTTGCCACATAAAGGGCTTACTGGACCGATGCCCCAGCATATCGGATGATCGTTATCCCGTCCGAAACTATCAATGGAATTCTTAGTACTGTTTTCATAACTGTAGCTGTTGGATTCGGCCCGGATCTGTTGAAATTTCGGGTGTTTTTAAAAAATCTTGTCCTATAGCCGGGTTTTCTATTCGTACTTAAGGTCAAAGATATCATAAACTCTGCTCTTTATAAACTGCGCAAAAAACAGTGATACCAAGACAAGGTTAGTCCATTTTGAACTTTCTTCTCATTACAGAACTTTGGGAAATAAGCTCATTTTGGAGCTGCGTTTGAAACGGATATAATTACAGGGCCGACTGTAGTGAGTTTTGGTCTACGCATGCACGCTCATTCATGTCGATTTGACTACTAAATATCCCACTAACGATATCCCGTTAGGAAACAATAGATCAGCTTACTAAACCTCGTGGTAAATGCGTAGCCTAATAGATGTGTTGGGACCTTCGGTCGATGATGGAATTCGAAGAGATTATAGTCCCATGCCCAGCCTATATGTGGCATAATAAACTTTTTTTGAAACAACGAAACACGACAAGGAGGAGAGGCCGCAGTTCAGATATGTGAACATGACGAAATTCCGTGCTTAATGTTGTTGGCGACTTTTTGGCTACGAACCATTCACTCATGGCAGAATACGGTAAATTTCATCGCCGTAACTGCTCGCCCTTGTTCTGCTGAGAGGGGCATTAGAGGCTGGTTGCCGAAATGATGTTGTCCCCTCCGGTACGGAGAGTTCTCATTGTTAGCCAGTTCATCCTTCGTGTAACACCTGCCTCGGCCTTGGCGGTTCCGTCGTCTGAGGTGTGCCCGTAGGGTCTGGTACACCGCGAGGACTGCCACGCGCGATTTACGGACGTCGTACCCCTAAGCCAGGCGTCCAGTATCTCCCTGACTTTGCCTTCATTCAGATGATCCTTGACTTCAGTTGTTTCAAAGGCCAAGGTGCAGCCAGGCTTGGTACAATCACTCGCAACGAAAGCCAATCACTATGAATGAGTGCAGATGGTCTCTGACCAGCAGTTAATCGGCGCGATCGACAGTACCACCACTCTTTTTGGCGAGCGATACTACTGGCGGGCATCTATTGACCAAGATCTAAGTTCGAAATGGAAATTTAAGGATAATAAATGAACATTAAATCAAATGACTCGTAAGAAAGACGAAACGGAAATCCTTGCGTGAACCGCGAACTGCTCGTGTCATGGTTTTTTGCTCCTCAGTCAGTCAACGGACGTAACGACTTCCCCTCTGCATATTCCTCGCTGAGACTTTACCTCAACAGCGTGCGGATTACCACTGTTCTTGGTGTCAATGTTGGCAAACTAGATTGCCCAATAGTCCGCATAGATGACGAAATCCTGCAGTCAGCAACTCGAATGTGTGTAATGAGCGTGGGAGCCAATAATCTTGACCGGCACATAGGCGCGTAGCAACTGCATACTTCAACACCTGGCCAGTCGAGCCGTGATGCATCGGGAGTTGCCAACAGTGATAGGCATGTAGCGGCCTAGCAACTGCATCCTATAAATACTGCAACACACGGGCAACTTACCACCCTAATCTGACTCTGTCTCTCATGATGGATTCGAGTGGGAATCCGAAATGTCAGGATTACAGTGCTCTTGCTTCAGCGATCATGTCTCCTCCTTCACGACTACTTCCTGGGACTCACATCTTCGCTTCTGTTAGCTAATTTAAATCTCCTGACTATTAAAACAATGACTGCAACACTCTGTCTTCCCCCCTCTGTATTGCTGCAGCTTCAAGGTAACATAGTAGATGCGCCCTATTTACGTGATATAAACGGCAACCTTTGATTTATGGTGCCACTCTCCACTATATGTCCTGTCTCAGAACTTCCCTATACCTAATTTTCTGCACTCAGCATACACTTAGGTAGGTGTTCGACCGGTCGCACTAAAAATATCATTGAAGTCTCACTGCCCTCACGGTCCGGAGATCTCAGCTGGCCCCCTCTGTTTACTTTCATCGGCTTTGTCCGCACCAGAAGACAGCTGGATAAATAATCTTATTATGTTTGAAAACCCTATATTGTGTTTACGCCAAAGGCGTTGTTTTACAACTAGCAAGGAGAATACACATAAAAATGCCCTCCTGATTTCTGCCAGGCGAAAGTGCCTATTTACCCTCTTGGAAAACAACTTAACAGTTTGCTCATTCCTCTGAACTTTAACAGAGAGATCAAAGAGCTTTTACCTGGAATTCCAACATTTCAGGACTTACACGTGCTAACAGTCACAAGATAGAGGGTTAAATCGCAAGATACGCCAGCCGTTTGCACAAAACATGCGCAGCAACCGGATTGGTGTTTGCAATTCCACTTAGACGTTTCTCACTATTTAGCACAATAGGAGCGGCGTTCACGGGACAGACGTTTTGATTTAAATACTCTGCTCAACTCGCCGAGCGCTGAGTTTATATCCTGAAAATGGCGAAAGAAAAGGCACCAAAGGACAAGGGCAAGAAGGACAAGAAGGACAAGGATAAGAAGGGGAAGGAAACAAGTGGTAAGAAGGAGGAAAAGGCGAAGGAGTTCGCGATTCGCTTGGTTGGAGACAAAGATGTAATCAGCAAAATTCAAGAACTGGTATGTGTCATGTCTATCCACCTCAAGGCAGCCCTCTGTATGTTAGCAATCTCGCGAAGCCATGCAGTTTGAAAGCACCAAGTTTAACGTAATGAGCGCCATGGACTCGAACGGTGCAGTTCAGGAGGTTGATGATGATATCTGCCTCTTCTGTTATGATATTAGAAAACCAAAGAGTCTGGAGCTGCTGAAAACTAAGGTATGTGGAAAGAGGCTCTTCTCTTACCGCCTTACCTTTTATTACCTCTAGCTCTTTGACGAGGCAAAGGACAAAATGGGTAAAAAGTCCAAGTATATGGTCGCTGCCATTGGTGCTGAATATCGTTCAGCAGCCAACGAGAAGAATTTGGTACCTGCCAAAGCGCTCTCCGATTTCGTCTCAGAAAAGAATACCTGTGGAATGGAGATCTTTTCCTCGGATTCTGTGAGTTGTTACACTTACCCCTCAGATTTCCAAACTTATTGCATTACTTCTAAGTTCTCATCAGATCGTCAACTTTTACTGTTCTCTTGTAATACTTTTGATGCTTATTCAGAGTGCAGACACCAGTCCGAATGCTGAGTCAGGAATGTTGCAAAAGACCTTCGCGTTCAGGTTCAGCTAGAAGTTTCACGTTAAGACGTTTAGCCGAGAAAAGCCTTTGCAGTCTTTACGGCATTAACTGCAGAGGATTTCTAAGAGAGACGTGTAAGGACACAGTGGAAAATTTCCCGACCAGTTTTCGCGCTGGCAAGTTTCCCTCCTACATAAACATCGATAGGATTAGAACTGGAGGCCGTATTCTAGATGGGATACGTTGAGACAATCTTCTCAAGTACAGATTTCATAGGAAGTTAACACTGATTTAATAGTTTACACGAATCTACTTTCATATGCAGCATAGGAGTTTGGCATACCATCAACTTGAAGCATTTTTTCCGGGGTACGAGGCTGAAGCAAGTGTGCAAGGCGGGATTTATTGATACCAGCAAATTGCGCGACACTTCATCAGCTGCGCCCTGTCGCTTCCTAACATAAATAGTAAGTAGAAAGAATACAGCAGTTTGAATAATTGCAGAAAATCAATGCAGAAACAGCAAGGGTTTGGATAGTGCCTGCATTGAAGTTACTAATTTTATTGCCTGGCTGGCATTACCTAGAACCATCAGCTTGCTGTTTCTGCAGTGATTTTCTGCCCGAATTCAGACAGCTGTATTCTTCCCACTCGTTATTTATGTTAAGAAACAGCAGGAGGCAGCTGATGAGTCGTCGAGAACTTTTTCGGTACCGACAAATCCTACCTTGCACGCCTGCTTCAGCTTTGAAACCATCGACTGTTAACGAAAGAGGTTGAAACATGTTAATTTCTAGGGTATTTCAGGCACCCCCTTATACTAAAGTATCGTCAGAATGGACTTTTTCTCGACACATGAGGGCAGCATTACAAAATTTAAGAAACTGAACTGAGCCAGTAGCAATCAAGTCATATATCTATTTCCAGGACACGTTATTTTTAACCTTGACCCATGAACTTACTGGGGTAATTTTAATGAGTGCGCCATCGAGTAACACTGGCGGGATTACTTAGTGGAGCTGGGGGTCAATTACGCAATCCGGGTTCCGAGTGTAAGCCCAGTGTTGGCATTGTAAGTAAAAAAAGGCCGGAGAATGCCGAAATCATTAGTGGAAAAGTAGCCAAAGCTAAAACGGAAAAGGGCAATCCGATGTGCTAGTTTAGAGGTAGGGTTGGTTTTAGGGTTCGGGATAGTGTCAGGCTGAGAGTTAAGTTTGGGGTCAGGGTTTGTAGTAAGTTTAAGGATTGCGGTTTAGGTTTACGTTTAGTGTTAAGGTTGGGGGTAGGGTTAGGGTTTGGGTCAGGGGTAAGGTTGGCCTTAGGGTTAGGACAAGGGTTTGTGGTAGGTTTGGGGCTACGTTTAGTGTTAAATAGGGTTAGCGTTAGGTTTATAATTACGTCCAGGATTAGGTTCACTTTCGAGGTTACGTTTAGGTTTATCGTTAGGTTTGGGGCATTGCTGCCCCGCGTGTCATATCAACCAAGGTCATTTTGCGGAGATTCTATACTTCCTTCAATCTTGCGGCAAATTTGTCATACATCAGGTCGCCTTATCCGTTTCCGTTTCGGCTACTTTCCTCTCTAACGATTTCAGCATCCACCTTCGACTTAATTTACTTTTAATGTCCACATTGCCTTTACACTTGGGACCAGGATAGCGTAATTGATCCTTGCAATGAAAGATTTATATGACTGTTATGAGTTCTAGTAAAACACATTTTGTTTGTGCTGGCTGAAGCTAATGAAGTATCTTAGTAATTAGGTTATTTACACAGTGTTTTTGCTGCCTGTAAATAAAGATAAATGACACCCAGTGTCAAATAAATACTGCCATCACTGGTTAGGATGTATGTTAATAGTATTTGACTTCACCTAACTTCCACTTAATATAATTCAGCGCCTCTTCGCCGCCGGACTCTTGGCTCTTAAAATTCGGGAGGAAAAGAAGAAATAGACCTTGGCATTCTTCTCCATTTTTATATTTTTTCAATATACAAGTATATGATTCGAGACTGTTCTTTTTCATCAAAAATGTCAGTTTATACGACCGACTGTGGGAAGATGAACAAGGAAATAACACCATGTGCCTTGAAGAGAATTTTAAAAAATACGTGGAGAACTTACTTGAAAACCACAAAATGAATGAAACCTAGGTCCTCCCGACAAGTCTACTGCAGTTTGTAACATATTATTTTGATAAGTTATCATCTGTAAACAATAGCCCACTTAAGGATTTAAATTACTTAATCCGACGATCGGTAATGTCTTTCAATCCACTGTTGATGTGGTGAGTACTTAAACGCAAGTAATCTCACTTAGGTGAGCGTGGTGTGCACCGATGTACTCTGATTTCAGGGAACAGGTAGAACACTTTTTTAAACTCCTGAGAAGACGCTTTGATCACAAAATGTCCCTACAGCAAGCTCTCGGGTATAAATCTCGGCCAACCTTGTTTTGCACGGTGAAGGTAGGGATACGTGCCATCATAGACCACTTCAATTTGTGTTTTTTCTACTTCACGTGCTCCTGTGGAGCAGATTGTATAGGTGGTCCGAGGTAACGCCTACCAAAAAAATACGGGAACACCTCGGCATGACTGGGAAAAGGCGGGATTAGGGGCATAAGCAGCGTCATTATTAAATACATTGTTGATTCCGGGCATTTTGAGGACCCCAGCAAGGCATTTCAAGTGAAGAGCTACTGGGTCAGCGTCTGCTGCAAGAGCAGAGGTGACCGCCATCGGGGCGCAGAAGCCAGTTATGTGCGCGCAGAAGATACTTGTGCAAGCTCCGCGTCTACCATGGCCAAAGGTCGGTATACACTACTCTGCCGCCCCCCTTTCCAGAAGGCACAGCTTTTCCTAACCCTCAATGCCTCACTCCCTCACTGTCATTACGCCCCCCTTTCTTTCCCAAACCAAGTTTTCATGGGGAGACGAACTTTATTTGGCTCCTCTGTCACGTTTTATTTGTACCCCAACAAGAATTAATTGCAAACACACGTGTGCTCACCAACCAGGCTTCCTAACCCTTCCTTGGGAATTTTTACAACTTCTGTGTTTTAATCGTTGGTCTACAGCCCACACAAGCGGTCGCACGACCGTTAATAATCCGTGATCGGGACGTCGTGCCGACATGGTCAGGGACACCGGATTGGCTATTTCTGGCCTATTTACCGTCCCTAGTCGTTGATGCCCTAACCCCAGACTGCCTGTCCAGAGTTTAAACCCTATGCGGTATATCCTCGAGCAGTGTCCAAACTATCGCATTACGAACTCATGTCACGTTGGTTAAGATCGGAATACTCAGGAGTCAGGTAGAAATGGTGCGATCCGAACCGTCCTGATTGCCGGATGTAAGGGAGCATTTTAATGAGAAAAATTGAGCCGGTAGGTAATAGGTACAAGCAACAATTTTTGACTTTAGTGCAGACTTTTGGGGTACGGAACGATCACAGTCAGAAGCCGCAAAGTTTTCGGGACCTAGGAAACCAGAACCTCTGTGGTCTACGTTAAATGAAACGAAATATAATTGTTATTTATTTCAACCGATCTCATCCGTATTAGAACTTCAACACTGGCCTTTCCTTGCTGTCCTTTCTATAGAACTAGAAAGCTACAAATGCTCTGAATAGTCATTTTTGCCGATCAGCTGAAAGATTTACAATTTAGTGACTACTACTGTTCATTTATTTTTGTGTATGTGGGTTAAAGAAAAATTGCAGTGTTCGCATATACGCTATCTAATTGCAAGCCACACACGCTACTTGATGTGTCATAGCGTCTGTTGTGGGCTTGAAACACCATCTGTTGGAATCACGTCTTAATGGAGTTGGCGATATGCAAAATGAGCAAGTTAAGTGACAAATAATGAGCGATGAATGTGCATTAGAATTAATGGGACTTGCGCTGCAAAGTGCTGGCGGAGCCTCGAGCTTGTAGAAAGGACGTTTTAGATATGGCATTTCGACCGTCACGACCGACGACGTCCACAGTGTGCTCCACTACAGAGTGAGAGTAGAGATGGTGACTTCAGCGTGAATAAGTTTGCAGTGGTGGTAGAATAACGTAGCAACTATTGTGACATCCCTGATGTCAATTTCTATTCTTGTCTTTACTTTGCTACTAACCGTTTGCTAGTAACCAGACTTTACGCATGCCACCCTGTCTTTGTCTTTGTATCCCTATTCGTCGGTTCTTGTCATTCTTTGTTCATTGTTACCTGTCCACTGCCTATTGCTCTTTGTTGCCGCTCGCTTATAAACCGACCACCACACCTTGGCGTCATTCGCTGACTGCTCGTCTTATCACCTCGAATGTACGTCCACTTTTCAATTTATTCTCCACCTTATTAACTCTATTGTGCTCCGCTAATCTCACTGTTTATTGCTATAGAACCACAAAGAATAACCGAGTTATCCTGACTGTCTTCTGACATAACTTTGACCTCGGGTGTGTCTATTCTGGTGAATAAACTAGCACTGAATCTAAAGAACACCTACAAAAAGTTATTCGAGACATGTTCGAGCAAATCGCAGACAACAGCCCTCCGGATCTGTCGCTGCACTCACAGCCTGCTTCACCAATCGCCTTAGATCAAAGAGATTTAGAACGACAGCGACTTGAAATAGAGCTCAGCAAACTGCGTCTACTAGAAATCGAAAGACGCATTGAGTTGGGAAAACTACAGCTTATGAAAATGGAAAGTCGAGAATTGAATAAAGATGATGAGGTTTGTGCGATCGCTTAACAGATAGATGGTAATTCGGATGACAATGTCGAACCTTCAGTTCGCACCACAGAGCATCATCTAGAGCTGCCAAAACGTGAAATTCAGAAGTTCGACAGAAACCCTAAATTTTATTGTGCTTTTGTGAAGGAGTTCCATTCTGTAATTGAAAGAAAAACTAATGACAGCACCACATGCCTCACTTACCTGATACAGTACTGTGAAGGGAAAGCGAAGGAGGCTATACAATATTGTGCGATATTAGACGCCGACGAAGGTTTTAAAAGGGCCAAAGAAATTTTGAGAAAAAGATTCGGCCAGAATTATACGGTAGCCCGAGCCTTTATCGATGCATTAATCGACGGCCCTCAAATAAAAGGCAACGACACCGCAGCGTTGGTTCACCTCAGCCAACAAATGCAAACTTGTGTGGCAACCTTGAAACAACTCAACTATGCGTCCGATCTCAACTCCAGCAGAACTCTGGAGTCGATTGTGAGACGTCTACCCTCCCAATTAAGATTCAAATGGGCTGAAACCGCTGCAAATGCAATACGTCAGGGCGAAGAACCGCAATTCGAAGATCTCGTGGGCTTCATAGAAGAACGCGTTGATGTTGCCTGTACTCGGTTCGGAGAATTGGCGGTTAGTTTGAGAGATCATGAAGGTCAGCAGCAGTAGAACACACAGATTGTCAAACCATCTTCAAAGGAATGTGCTTGTTTCAAACAGCACGGAAATAAAGCGTAATGGGGCCCCTTTCCCGTTCTGTTGCACGGTCTGTGGAGAAGATCACTATCCCGATAAATGTCCAACATTTGTGGCCTCTGACAAGACGGAAAGGAGAAGGATTGTACAAGAGCGCAAACTGTGCCGCCGTTGTCTGAAAGCGAATCATATCGCTAAGAACTGCAGATCACCTCGCGGATGTACAGTCGAGGGCTGTGGAAAAGAACATCATACTCTACTACATCCCGACAACGAAGAGCTCAGTAGCCCGTCGAATGTTTTTAGTCATCAGGTAGTCAGAAACGAAGAAGAGGTTCCAAGGGTAGCCCTCGCAGTTGTTCCAGTGACCATCCGGTACGAACGACACACGGCACGAACTTTGGCACTTTTAGACAACGGCTCCGACTCAACGCTCATACATGAGAGTCTCGTGTCTGCTCTTGAAATGAAGGGCAAAGGCAAGGATATCGTCATATCAACGTTGAATAAGGAAACTGTGTTCCAGACCATGGAAGTAGAGTTCGACGTAGAAGCTAAAGGCACAAAAACTTCTATTCACGTCAAACGAGCTTACTCTGTCAAATCTCTACCACAAGTGAGTCGAATCATGCCAAATTATAAGGTAGCCTCACTCTGGCCTCACTTGAGTGCGATCGAATTCGAATCACGCGAAGACATGGGGATCGGGCTGTTATTAGGATGCGATGTACCGGAAGCACACTGGGTACAGGATCAATGGTTAGGTAAAGCAGACGAACCATACGCCATTCGAACGGCCTTGGGATGGATAATGATGGGACCTGTACATCTGACTCCCAGAGAGAAGAAACGGGTATACTGCTCGAACTTCGTTGAGTTCCAGAAGGACCTGGAGCTGTTCTATCAACAAGACTCCATTGACGAGGGACCAACCAAAGACAAAGATCTGTCTGTAAACGATCGTATCGCGTTGAAGACTATGGACCAAACCCTTTGTTTCCGCAATGGTCATTATATGTTAGCCCTACCTTGGAGAACTCACCCATCAGTCCTTCCGAATAACAAGCTATGCGCCTTACAGTGCCTCCGACTGCTCGGTAAACGGCTCGTAAAATCAGAGGAATTGTTGCAAATGTACACGAAAACTATGAATGACTACATTGAGTCTGGATATGCTGAAGAGGTTTCGGTCAAGGATGCAGCCTATTCTTGGTACCTTCCCCATCATCCCGTTTTCCACCCAGCCAAGCCAAATAAGATACGTGTGGTCTTTGACTGCGCAGCTAAATTCTACAGAACCTCCCTAAATGATCAACTACTCTCCGGACCTGATATGACCAATTCGCTAATCGGGGTACTTTTGAGATTCAGACAGGAGAAAGTCGCCAACATGGCCGATATTGAATCGATGTTCCATCAAGTTCGGGTGCCTGAGATAGACCGTGACGCTTTAAGATTTCTCTGGTGGACGAATGGTGACTTATCGCAACCACCGAAAGAATTCCGGATGACAGTACATTTGTTTGGAGCTACATCCTCCCCCAGTTGTGCAAACTTCGCGCTTAACAGAGCCATCACTGACAGTGCGGAAAGCTATGATAAAGATGTCCTCGAGCAGGCGAAAAGATGTTTCTATGTAGATGTTTGTTTGGTCAGTGTGCGAAATGAGAACGAGGCACTCCGGTTTTCACAGCAGCTAAGGTCAATGTTATGGAAAGGGGGCTTCAAACTGCACAAATGGAAGAGCAACAGTGTCACTTTAATGACGTCCATACCCGAGTCGGAACAGACAACCACCCCTATAGAGCTGGGTCGTCGGGATCCCGCAACGCACCTAGCACTCGGGGTGGGTTGGGACCTTGAACGAGGCGCATTTCGTTTCTTTGTGCGTCCCATGACCAAACAGTTCACTAGGAGGAACATACTTTCACATGTTTCGTCTTTCTTTGATCCGATGGGATACATTACCCCAGTGACGATACTCGCAAAAAAGGTCCTGCAAAATTTATGTAAACGCAAAGTAGGTTGGGACGAAGAGATATGTGGTGAAGAGTGGACATTGTGGAGAAAGGGGTTAAATGCAATGCCTAACCTTGAACACTTCTCCGTACCCCGACGCATCAGGCCAGAGGAGGCGAAACAAAACTACGAGTTTCAACTCCATGTCTTTAGTGACGCCTCGGAAACCGCTTACGGCGCAGTTGCCTACATGGTCGTGGGGGGCAAAAGCGAAACAACGCTATCTCGGTTAATATTTGCTAAGGCCAGAATCGCTCCTATTTGCGCGACTAGTATACCACGCCTGGAGCTAATGGCAGTTGTGGTAGCTGTTAAGATAGCCAGGTTGATCCGCACAGAAATGAGCGTGAAGATTCCAAGAATATTTTTCTGGACAGACTCTCTAGTGCTGCTCCAAAGCATTCGCAACACTTCGAAACGTTTTCCCACCTTCTTCTCCAATCGTTTATCGCTTATACACGATCTCTCTAGTCCAGACGAATGGCGATACATCGAATCCCGGCGGAATCTCGCCGACCTGCTATCCCGTGGTGTCTTTGCGGACGAAACAAATAAGCTAGAACGTTGGAAAAATGGTCCTGAATTTCCGGTGATTCTAACAGAACAAGCACTCCCGGTCATAGAAAATGCTTGCGTAATGACACACCTCGGTTCGGACTCAGGGCGTGTCAGCGTATTTCAACAAACTGCCACAGTGATCGTTCGCTATAGTCATTTAGCCTCGTGGAGCAAACTTCAAAGATGCGTAGCCTGGATTCTTCGTTATAAAGGATATTTGAGGAATCCCTACACAACCCCAAAGGGTAGACTGACATTGGCAGAGATGAGGAAAGCGTCATCAGAAATTGTAAGGATGGTGTAATTAGAAGCGTTCCCCTATGAGATGAAGCTCCTTGGGAACAACAGTACCTTTGATGATGCGCTTAGACGGTGCGATGCCAAAAGAAAATCCCTTCGCAAAGTGTCTAGTTCGTTGAGATGCCTTACACCAACCGTCGTGGATGGAGTATTACGCGTCGGGGGACGACTACAGAACAGCTGTCTACCGCTCGAGACTAAACATCCGATCATTCTACCGTCCCAACAGTTTGTGACGCATCTACTAATCCAACATTATCACGAACTGAACGGTCATATGGGACAAAACGATATTCTATCTACAATAAGGACGCGGTACTGGATATTGCGGGCCAAAAAAACGATAAAATCCTCGTTGAAAAGATGTCTCAAGTGCCGGAGATGGTTTTATCGACCATACCAACAAGCTATGGCTTCGATCCCCATCAAACGGACTGTGCAGTCTTGCGACCCCTTTACGATTTCAGGAGTTGATTATTTCGGTCCGATGTTCGTTAAACGGGGACGTTCCGTCGAAAAGCGTTATGGTTGTCTGTTTACCTGCTTCAGTTCTCGAGCTGTGCATCTGGAAGTAGCGCACTCTTTAGATACCGATGCGTTCTTGTGTGCTTTCAATCGATTTATGGCACGTAGAGTTTGTCCACAGCGACTATACAGTGACAACGGAAGCAATTTTAAGGGTGCGGAAGGCGACGTAAAGAAACTGCTTAAAATGTGGAACCAGAACAAAATAGCGAAATCGCTGCTGATCCGTGAGTGCGACTGGGTATTCAACCCCCCTCGAGCCAGCCATAGAGGTGGTGTATGGGAAAGAATAATTCGCACAGTCAAACAAATTATCCTTGTGGTGCTAGAAGAACAACGCCTCACTGATGAAGTTCTAAATACGGCTATGACTGAAATTGAACGAATTCTAAATGACAGGCCGTTGGTAAGACAGAGTGACGACCCGGATGATCAGTATGTACTTACACCGAGTAAATTGCTGTTACTAAGAAGTAATTCGTCCGAGCCAATACCAAGTACGATTCCAAAGAATCAATTTAATAGAAGATGGCGACAGGCACAACTCCTAGCGGATACCTTTTGAAAGAAATGGTTAAGAGCCTACCTACCGACACTCGCAGTTTGTCGGAAGTGGCAATCTACGCATCCGAGTCCCAGGATTGGTCAACTTGTTCTGCTAATGGAGGCAGACAAACCCCGAGGTGTCTGGCCTAAGGCAATAATCGAAGAAGTACACGCAGGATCGGACAACTTAATTCGTGGAGTCACCGCTCGCACAGCAAAAGGTCATGTACGGAGGGACATCCGTCAAGTTTGCCCACTGGAAGGAGTAGTGGATCAAATGGAAACTCCGTGACGCTTTCAGGCCCTCGGAGACCGCGACTCCGCGGGGGAGTGTGACATCCCTGATGTCACTTTCTATTCTTGTCTTTACTTTGCTACTAACCGTTTGCTAGTAACCAGACTTTACGCATGCCACCCTGTCTTTGTCTTTGTATCCCTATTCGTCGGTTCTTGTCATTCTTTGTTCATTGTTACCTGTCCACTGCCTATTGTTCTTTGTTGCCGCTCGCTTATAAACCGACCACCACACCTTGGCGTCATTCGCTGACTGCTCGTCTTATCACCTCGAATGTACGTCCACTTTTCAATTTATTCTCCACCTTATTAACTCTATTGTGCTCCGCTAATCTCACTGTTTATTGCTATAGAACCACAAAGAATAACCGAGTTATCCTGACTGTCTTCTGACATAACTTTGACCTCGGGTGCGTCTATTCTGGTGAATAAACTAGCACTGAATCTCAAGAACACCTACAACTATCCAATTCTCTCCTCCTCCTCCCCCCTCATCTGGGCCCGGTGTTAAGAGAGAGTCAAGAATACCGGAGACGCGGGAGGGCTCAGGTGGATGGCACGGTCGAGCCCGTACCTTGGCGCTGCACTCCACACTCCCTGGTTCACACAACAGTTGACCAGGATTTTAACCAACAGCAACAACAACCGTGTGCTTCACAGCAGGGTGACAACAGGGACGGTTGCCTCTGCAGAAGCTACCACACTCTCTCCTCCCTCACCTGAGCCCGGTGTGAAGACACAGTAAAGGAGAGCAGAGGTGGAAGAGGGTGCAGGTGGTTGGCATGGCGAGAAGTCGCACCCAGGCGCACCAGTACACCCCCGGTCCACAACAAACGCTTGACCAAGATTTAACCAACAACAACAACAATGAGGCTATGGCGGCAGGGATCCCAATGTGCACGGCGTGAGCCGGCAAGTGGACCTGCCGTCACACTCCGAATATTGGCATTTGTTATGAGTGCTCATGGCCGATAACGCCTGCCAGAATTCGATGTAGCCCTCATGTTGGTCCAGCGTGTCTACCGCGCGGCGCGTTTTAGAGGCAGAATGTTTTACATATAACAAATCCAATGTTTTGCCCAGTTGTACAACCAGAGGAAATACCTGGTTGTGGATAAGAGGCCAGGATGACCATGAAAGATAAAGTCAAATAAAAATAGGCATATGCTTTGAAAAATCAGTCGATCTTGTCGCCGATTGATTACTAGGGAGGCTGCAAAAGAAGCTATATCAGCAATATTAGTCCTGTCAAGATATTTGAATACATTTTTTGGCAATGAATAAATTCATATTGATCCAACAGTGAAAAACTCAGCGCCTCGGTGGGATTCAAACCCATGCAGTAGGGGGGAAGGCTTTAGTACAGCCAACGCTCTAACCACTTGAGCTACGAGGCCCGACCGTCATCTGGTGGATTCTAGGTGAATAACTTAAGAAATCCTGTTTGGGCAGTCATCTTACTGTATCAGGTTTGGTGGATTCCAGACGTTGCAGTAGGTTGGGCGGGTAACTTGACCCAAATGTGAATAAACTCGACTCGTCCGGCGGGGCCTCGTAGCTCAAGAGGTTAAAGCGTTGGCTGTACTAAAGCCTTCCCCCTACTGCGTGGGTTCGAATCCCACTGAGGCGCCGAGTTTTTCACAGTTAAGTCACTATGAATGATTCCAATCTGCCAAAATATCTATGAAGCAATGAATAGAGTCACTGCAAAATATGCTCTAAATTTCTGGAACATGAAGTAATAACAACAGAGAACCGAAAATTTTATGACGTGTCGGAGAAGGCAGAGACTGCTTCAACTGTCCAGAAGAACATCCAACAGGTAACAAAACGTCAACACATGCTTTTAATACTGCAAAAAGGCGTCAGTCCTCAGAAATAATTTGCGAGGTGTTTTGAAGCCGAAAATGACCGCAGGCAAAATAAAGTGCAAAGACTGCTTAACAAATACTTGTGCTGGTCGTGAACCTGTGCGCTTTGGACGGATTCTCCCGGAGTAAGTGGTCAATCAGGGCACCTATTTGAACGTGCCCGCTCACCGTGTACTTTTTAAAGTCCTCTAAGCTAAGACTGTCAGCAAATGGCTGCAGGTTCAGTAAACATCATACAAATTAAATTAGTACTGTGAGTGAGTCTCGAGAGAAGAGGTCCTTTGGTCGTGAGATCGAACCTCAAATCATCCACGCAGCCTTACCCAATTCCAGTTTTGAGTGATCTGAGATTCGAGCACGCGTCTTTTGCTTATCGGGCGTTAGTGAGTTCTAACCTTGCGTCAAGAACTCATCGTCCCGTCGGTTTTGATCCGAACTATTAACTATGGCAAAAGGGCGCTCGCCTATCAGATTAGGGTTCGTACGCTTTGTGTCGTATCTTGGGGCTCAATCTAAGGCCGTAGCAAGTAGTCGCATTGCGACTAGTAATATATGCAGGTGAGGGACAACCGTCAAAAACAGTGGATACTGGGATGACCATTTCTGTCATGTTGGCAGTCGTCTGCAAGTCTTGGGACGATTACCTCCCCTAACCTGATCGACGAGCGCTCTTCGACTACAGCTAATAGTCCTGATCCCAGCCGACGAGACAACGAGCCCTGGTTCAATAATTAGAGCTTCGGAATTACCAAAGAATCTGTGCTCAAACTTCATGCCCTACCAAACATGGATTAGGAAAAGTTATCTTGGACGATGAATAAATCCAAACGGCCATCCCAGTCTCTTCTGTCTTTTTCGGTAATCCCTGCATATATCGGCCTTGATGCTGACGCGGCGTGCGCTTTGAATTTCGACTAAGAAGGAAATTTTCAAACGGTTTCTTTTCTCACGGAACACGGCTGTCTCTCCACAAAAAATTGTATTATAGAACACCTCACTGCCTTCTCATACATCGACACATTTATCTTACGACCAGGAGAACTATTCCGCAAACCTCGTTTTCCGCTGGAATTTCGTCTTTATCTACACCATCTACCGTTCTAAAAACTATCTCACATTATTTGTTTAGCAATTCTGTGCAACGTCTACAAAAGGCTGAGTCAATTTATCTTTTTTGTTATTTCTGCTATATTTGTATCCGGATCCTTATCAACTTTTCGAATCAGAAATTATTCAAGACGCCCACCAGACATTCCACGCTTGAGATATTTCGGCAGACCCAGTATAAACAGCTACCGCTTAAATTAGTTCCCCCAGATTTTCCTCATTACGAAACTTAAGAAGGCACGGCAAACAAGTGCGCCACTGCTCAAAGTGTGCCGCCTCCACGCGGATCTCGCAAGATCGGGCGGTGGACCACACCACTCGGCCACCTTGCCGCTCCCACAACGTTATAGGCAAGGTCTGATAGCGCAGCTATACATACTGAAATTCATACTATTGAGCTACTTATGTGTTTTAAGTAGGCGTAATTACGCCGTTTTTGTGTTTGTTGTTTC
This sequence comes from Spirometra erinaceieuropaei, assembly GCA_902702965.1. NCBI lineage: Eukaryota > Metazoa > Platyhelminthes > Cestoda > Diphyllobothriidea > Diphyllobothriidae > Spirometra > Spirometra erinaceieuropaei. The sequence goes on along the minus strand of CACRXP010000460.1, from coordinate 271,844 downwards.
CTTCTAACCTTAGAGTTGTCTGGGTTAGAGTTAGCGTTAGGGGTTATATATCGATCGTACAGGCGGGCCAGATGCAAATAGGATTTGTAGTGGATGTCAGCTGTAAGCCCTTAGGGTCACCCATCTTGAGAATGAGATGGGGCAGGTAAAGGTACTGCTACAATGTGATTTAGGCACAAGTGACGGCTGAGCTAAAACGATAACGAAAAGACCAACTGACAGCGGTCAACGAGGGAACGAGATAATCCCATAAGAGAAATCCGGTGGTAAAAAGTCAAGCAAAATGGACAGCTGCTTCTAGGTGATATCTCCACGGAACCCGAACCAGAAACCTAGACAACAGCCCGTCCATAACGGTTAGTGGCGAACATACAAAAACGGTTAACAACGCCCAGAAAATTTTTGGATTGGATGGGCCCAAAACGAAAATTCGTATCGAGTTAATTACTAAATCTGCAGACCATCACTCACCATTGTCCGTGTCACCGACTTCATCCAAGTCAATCAAAACAGGCGTCAAGCAGAAAGCCGCGATAGAAAATGTGTTCCGCCATAACATTCCAATATCCCTAGAACACCACGTCCACTAGAGAGCGATACATCAACAAAAAATACAAACGAAATCGCCAGAGAACAGTGTCTACTTATTCAGAGGCTCCTTGACTCAAACTCTTACACTTCCAAAGAGCAGAATTTCGGAGGATCTATTGCTTTTCCACGGCCTGCTCAATAATATCTTGGGACTCACTGAGGCAACTGAAGTGCTCAAAGCCATCCGCTTCGGAAAACGCGCAAACAATCAGCCAGCACCAACACGACCCCGACGTCTCAAAGTTATGCTGGCCTGTAAGGAACGAGCCGGGTTGATTCGCTCCAGGCGCTTTAGAATAAAATGTTCCAACCCCGGCACTTTTTCAACTTGATTACTCGCCAGCAGAGAGACTGAAACTTAATCTTCTAGTTTGAGATGAGGAAGAGACTCAGCGAATCAGAACACAGTTTGGTTATCTGCCAAAATCAAATCAGACAGTGCCCACCATCCTTTCTTTGGACGGACCTGATCTGGATGACTCCGCAGCTGACACAATGGGCGAAAGTTCGAGACGCGTCGAGATCACTTCTCCGGCCGCCATAAATCGTAAACTCAAATTCCGGTTGATGTGCTAACTCATGAAATGTTAACCAAAATTTCGAAGTGCGTTCTCGTTTCGAAAAGATAAATTAAGTAGCGTTGTAAAACTAATCAGGATGCAGCATAATTCTATAATGATCCAGTTACCTCAGGGTGTCGGCTTTCGAAACAACTTATTTTCGGCTGCATGCAAGATCTACGCTTTGCAAAAAAATGACTACTAATTAGTATGCAATTTTTTCATTGATTTTCGATGCCCTTGAAAATTCAATTATATTTCATGGAAAACATGCATAAAAATATTCATTCTTTTACGTATTCGATAGAAAATCACGTCTTCTATCAATTGCATACTCAAAAGAAGAGCATAATTCAGTTTTAAAAAAGTTTCCTGTTGTGGGATTTTTTAATACCGTTAAATGGCCGTTCATGAAACGTCATGTATCTGCATTTACGAATGTGGCTTGTAAAGTTAACAATATTGCTCAAACCCACTGCTTAATTTTATGAACTTCATATGGTCTCCTCTTAACACCGTAGAGCAATGCATGCAATATTGTTACCTTTACAAGCCACATTCGTAAATTCAGATACATGACGTTTCATGAACGGCCATTTAAAGGTATTAAAAAATCTCATAATAGGAAACTTTATTGAAACCAATTCATAATCTACTTTTGAAAATGAATTAGGAAGAAGACGTGATTTTCTACCGAATAAGTAAAAGAATAAATATTTTTATGCATCTGTCCATGAAATATAATTGAATTTTCAAGTGCATCGAAAATCAATGAAAAAATTGCATACTAATTAAGTAGTCATTTTTTGCAAAGCATAGGTCTTGCATGCAGCCGAAAATAAGTTGTTTCGAAAGCCGACACCCTGAGGTAACTGAATCATTATACAATTATGCTGCATCGTGTTTAGTTCTACAACACTACTTAATTTATCTTTTCGAAACGAGAACGCATTTCGAAATTTTGGTTGATATTTCATGAGTTAGCACATCAACTGTAAAAGTGTAGAGCATGTTATCGAATGTCGAAGACCTAAAGATCAATCTCTCCATTTTATTCCCATGTGCAGTCTCCCAGACAGAATCTTGGTTGAACCAACACGTGGACAACCGTGAGTTAAGTATGCTCCGATACCAGATGTTTAGAAGAGACAGGCCAGGACGTCATGGAGGAAGCGTACTCATGTATGTAAAAAGGCCTACAGTTTCAGGCAGAACAGATATATTTACGTGTAACACTGAGGCAAATTGGCAATGTATAGAAGTACCGAGTTCACGAAACCTTGACATCCTGACAGTCTACGGACCGCCGAGAAATGATCCCACGGCTGACGCCCGTCTGACTGAGGACCTGGGAAGATTTTCAATTCGGTCCAACGTCTTAATCATGGGAGACTCCCAAGCACGTCTTATCGACTGGAGTTCAGCTCGCGCATCCGGTTCGGACCATACATTCGACCGACGTTTGCTGGACATGACACTCAGGTTATTTCTCACTCAGCACGTGCCATTTCTGACGAGGGCGCTCGAAGGGCAACAGTCGAAATGTCTGGATCTGGTTCTTACGAAGTTGCTGGACAGCTTTGATGAGGTGCAATGTCTAACTCCGTTATATCGAAGCTATCACGTCGTACTATTGTGGCAGTACTCATCTTTTCTCTGCCTAAACATGCCGCCAAAATTAGAAGGATTATCTGGCACGGTGACTTCGATCAAATGAAAGCTGAATTACTTATCATAGACCGGGAATCAGCTTTTTCCGGTGACATAATCAAGAATTGCAACTGGTTCAGTGAGTTATTGCACATTCGCCTCACAGACCACAGTCCTACTTCACGGACGAAAATAAAGAACAGAACCCCGTGGCTAACATGAGCTTTAAAAAATAGTGAATAAACAGCGGAGTCTATGGAGGATATTTCTATCTGTGGCAATAAATGCATACAAGGCACAGAGGAACCTAGTTATGCGACTAGTTTTCGGGACACGGCGTACTTCCGAGAAAACCCCTCTGAACCGGACCTCAGGAAATCTGAAGTTATTCCATGGGCATACAAGAAGAAGTATGCGAAACAGCGACCCGATCTCACTACTGAAAACTGGTGAAAACCTAGAGCATCTTTCACAAGCCTACTCTATTCTCTAGAACGCTGGACCCGAGCAGTTGATCGTGGGGATGCAGTGCACGCAGTCTACGTCAACGTTAAGAAAGCATTCGATTGTGTACCACATCAGCGTCTTCTGTACAAATTAAGCCGAAGAGGCATTAGGGATAATCTCCTGAGGTGGATTCAAGGCTTCTTGATTGGCAGCTCTCAAACTGTACACGTCAGTGACAGGCAGTCGGCGGAGGTGGAGGTTGAAAGCGGTGTTCCTCAAGGCTCCTGCCTTGACCCTACCTTCTTCATTATCTACTTCAACGACTGCCTTAGTAAACTAATTTGTGATGTCGCCATTTTCGCTGGAGATGTTGAGCTCTGGAGCGTTAACCGAAATGAGTTCGACGAAGAGCGTTTGCAGGCAAACCTGAACTGGCTCGAGAAATGGGCGCAGGACTGGCTTTTGCCGTTTTATGTGACTATTGTCAAAGCGTATAATGGACTTAATCGACCGGAAATTTCAAGTAACATGTCGCGTTGGTCAGTCTCATGCTGACTGTTTTTCTTCTTCTCTCGCTATCTCAGCATCTCAGGGGATGTTTGGCAGGCCCTTTATCTCCGTGCTTTGTGAGTCACCGCTTCGTTAGGGGGAGGTGATTGGATCTTCGTCGGGTGGTCGGTGTGGCGGTTCTTCTTCCTTGCCAAGTAGACTCGCCCTCGACCTGTCTATGTATGACCGTGAATCACAAAGCACATAGATAAAACGCTCGCCGACCATCCCACGGGAGGTCGAGGTAGCTAGACAAGGGACAAATCGATCAGCATGTGGCTGACCAAGGCGACGTGCCACTTTAACTTTCTGGTCGACAATGGGGAGCCGACCAAGCTCATCGAAACGTCAGCACCTAGATAAACCCGTCCCAATGAGCCTCTATTTTCCTTCAAATCATGAACCGAGATCTCTCTAGTTTGCCAGTGTTAATAACGAAAGTGTAATCGTTGTAACGAGCCCGAAATTTTGGTTCATATTCGGCGAACACCAGGTGTTCTATCCGTATGAGCACAACTTAAGTTATCAGCCCTTATAAAAGGGAGCCGATGGGGGTGCCATAAATTCGTTCATACCTTTGTCCACCAAAGGCGAAATATGCTTTTAGGCAAAGCCGCAGACACTCAGTCAGACGGTCGGGCTGCAGGCGATTGTCCCTCTTGTCGAAGCGGTCAGCCAGAAGCTGTCTCATAACGTCAATCGCTAGTTGTTGTGGAATGGTGGTAAAGAGTGAAACGACATCAAGGGATACCATGGCTTCATCTGGCTCTAGTTTTAGATGTTTTAAACATTCAAGGAACTGATTAGTAAAAGTTTCTGTTGTTTGTGAACCTTCTGCTAGGAACGTACGTTGAGCAGACATCCATTTTTCACAAAACGCCTCGATAATGGAGAGTCGGCGAAATTCTCCGATACGTCAGGCATGCAATTCCTCTGATTAAATGAGTTCTACAGTGCGTGACCGTTCTCATGAAATGTTGGCCAAAATTCTGAAATGCGCTTTCGACATGGAAGAATTACTTAAGCGCGACATAATCCTATAATATTTCGGACTCGGTCGGATGTTAGCTTTTGGATGCACTACTTTTCAGTCTCCTGTACAAACAGTACTCGGTAAAAAATGACTAAGTAAGTAGCATGCATTTTTCACACCGATTTTCGGTGGTCTCACGAATTCAAATATATTTTGTAGAATGCACGAACAAAAATATGCTTTTTTTCAGTCGTTTGATAACGAATTACGTCATCTTTATTTTTATACTCTAAGAAGGCGTATAAATAGGTTTTAAAAAGTTTTTTATTCCCGAATAATTTGGGGCCTAATCAGCTGTTGAAATGTGCACGAGTTCCGCTTAAAGAAAATCACCTATTCTTCTAAACCTTTAAAAGGACACCATAATGAATGCATAAAAGTTTGCAATAGATGAGGACCATGTTGTACATTTCACGAGGAGGAGTGGTAAACGGACAGGTACAATGCTGTATGAATGGACATTGCACGGTCTTAAAAATCTCATAATTAGAAACTTTTTAAGAACCTAAGTATAGTCCTTCTTTGAGTGTTAAATATGAAGATGACTCGATTTTCTATCGAACGGCTGCAAGAAAGCGTATTTTTGTTCGTACATTCTAGAAAATATATTTGAATTCGCGAGAGCATCGAAAATCGGTGTGAAAAATGTATGCTGCTTACTTAGTCACTTTTTACCGAGTACTGTTTTCACAGGAAACTGAAAAGTAGTGCATCCAAAAGCTGACATTCTACTGAATCCGAAATATTATAGGGTTATGTGGCAAGATAATTAGTATTACAACCGCGCTAAAGTACTCCTTCTAAATCAAAAAGGCATTTCAGAATTTGGCCAACATTTCGTGAGATTGGTCACGCACTGTGTATTTTTTGATTATCGACCTAGATCTCTTATGCTTGTTAACCTGACTCCCTCCTTCCTTTGCTGCAGATTCCACGACGGTCAGAGTTTCTTTGTATGTGTAGGCAGGACGAAATTATAAATAAAGGCATGGAAATCGGAATGGGCATTTCCGGTGAATTAGCCGTCATCAGCTAGCAGCAACCAACTCCAGGCTTAGAGCACCTGAGGTTGTAACCTGCGCTCTTTTACTCTTTTGTGCACCAGACCGAGCCACAAAGCAAAAGAAGACGAGCAGGTCCCGTAATGCGATCAGTAAGCATCCTCTACCATAGTTTTCACACATATGTATGTTGAAGATAGAAGGCCCGTCGGAAAAAATCGAGTTGTACTCGTGAATTTTCGAGATGGTGACACCAAACCGTCGTCAGACGAAATAAACAAAGGGGAAAGTGAAATGGTCAGACAAAATTGGTTGGCGTGACTGGGCAGCTACTGGCAGGCAAGCAAATAATGCATGAAATGGGAGTGGACACATAATTAGGCTAGGATCTGTGGCGGGGAAATGGAGGGGGAACTGTTGTGTCTCCCTGTGTTCGAGGGTAGGGGCGATGACGATTCAGTAGGACTACGGACAATGGACTTAATGTTCGTCGATCCGGCATGCGGGCAGAGGTCAGTGAGCCATCGTAGACATGTTAGGGTTTGCAGTTACGGTTAGCTGTGTCTGGGGTAGGGGGCAGCGAAGTTGTGCGATCATACATTGCCCAGTAAGGTTTAGTGGCTGTTGTTAGGTCGTGGGCACAAGTCAGTGAGCCGGGCACGCAGACCTTCATAATGAGCGTCCAGATCGACATGTCGATTGATGCTGGTCGTGTTAGATAGCCAGGCTTGGAGGAATTCTAGGTCCTGTTTGGTGTTTGCCGTGGCAACAACTTCAGTCCCTTCCCAATTGAAGCGATGGTCGCATTCAAGCGCGTGCGCAAACACGATTGACAAAGGGTTACGTCGGCGAATCGCTAGTTTATGTTGGTTTATATGCGTCCCGAGTCGTCGGCCTGTATGACCAACATAGTCGCAAGAGCAGTTAGCACACGGAATGCGGTAGAGGACATTGGTTTGCTGCTCGTTGGGCGTAGGGTCTTTTACTCGTATGTATGTATATATGCATATAAGGGGTTACCGGCAAAGAAAAAAGAGACTGGATGGACCATTTCTGAATTATTAGCCGTCGTCCGCCGGCCTCACCCAATGAGACTTGTGTGGAGACTGTGCTTCGAGCCCGCGGTCTTTACTTATCGACCGTTAGTACGTCATACGCTCTGACATTGGGTCATAGGCTCGATGTCCTGTCGGCTGCGATCGGGACTTCAAATATCGCAGACGGACCCTTGCCAATCAGGTTAGGAAACGTACTCTTTCCAGGGTGCCTTGGGGCTCAATCTAGAGCCTTGTAGGCTCTCGCATAGCGACTACAGTTCAGTTTCATTTATTCCAAGAAACGTAGGTCAGTATATTTTTAAGGTTAATAGGCAATGCCTTTGAAAACCCCATAGGTGTTGAGACTTTGAACTCCCTATTTGTTACAACGAAGCGAATTATATCAAACATTTAAAAATGGAAACACCAAACAGCTACAGACATTTTTTGAAACCGAACAGATAAGCGAATTGTTCTAAGTGTTGAAAACATTAAGATTACTAAATGCGCTGTACAGTAGTTAGTCTACGTAAAATTGTGCCGTAGAATATTGGTACGATCTCAGTTATCTGAGGGAGACGGGGTGGATGCCAACATTCACATTCAATGGCTTGAGACTAGTCAAATAAACACTAAACGTTACTGAGACACAAACAGTAATATTATAACAGCAATAGACTGTTCGAGCGGAGCGCTGAGAAGAGATCAGTCGGCTGACATTATGTGTGTTGGGGTATACTGGTCCAACTTGCGCTTACAAGCCTTGACAGATGCGGACGTAACAATATCTGTAGACAGAGCATTCCTAGCCTCGAGCACTCTGTTCCAAAAGAACAACATTTGTGTGTCCAACCTGGCGCCAGTCATACGCAGTTTGAGTGGGTCAAATCGGACGTTCGTTGTGGTTGCTAATTCAATGAAGTCAGCAGGTAAAAGACAGCAGTTCTGATCAATTATGATACAGAATGTTTGCATCAGGTCGTCTCTTAGCTGTATGTAACTCAGAGGAGAAAGGCCGAGACAGGAAAATAATGTTTCCTAACGTTGTGAACCCTGTCCCCTGGCGAGTTTGGTTGCGCCTATGAACTTACTTAAGGATGCTGAGATCTTTAGTGATCCAGGATTTCCACGCTCAAATAGCGAACTCTGATTGTGGCTGCACAGACATCCGGAGGACTTTAGCAAAACAGTCCTCATTTAAGGTAGAGAAAGCCCGCTTGACAAGGTAAAAGACTGACATTGCGGATTTGGCCACCCTGGAGCAGTGCAACGACGAATAAAGTGAAGCCGTGACCCACACCCCCAAGAATGTCTGGAAGTCTACCACCTGCAATGATATACAATTTCGGTAGCAAACCCTGCGGATAGGAGATCGGGTTCTACCGACTCGCAGAATATTGCACTTAGTCACAAAACCGGCAAAAGCCAGTCCTGCGCCCATTTCTCGAGCCAGTTCAGGCTTGCCTGCAAACGCTCTTCGTCGAACTCAGTTCGGTTAACGCTCCAGAGCTCAACATCTCCAGCGAAAATGGCGACATCACAAATAAGTTTACTAAGGCGGTCGTTGACGTACATAATGAACAAGGTAAGGTCAAGGAAGCAGCCTTGAGGAACACCGCTTGCAGCCTCTGCCTCCGCCGACTGCCTGTCACTGACGTGCACAGTTTGAGAGCTGCCAATCAAGAAGCCTTGAATCCACCTCAGGAGATTATCCCTAATGCCTCTTCGGCTTAATTTGTACAGAAGACGCTGATGTGGTACACAATCGAATGCTTTCTTAACGTTGACGTAGACTGCGTGCACTGCATCCCCACCATCAACTGCTCGGGTCTAGACAATAGAGTAGGCTTGAGAAAGATGCTCTAGGTATTTACCAGTTTTCAGTAGTGAGATCGGGTCGCTGTTTCGCATACTTCTTCTTGTATGCCCATGGAATAACTTCAGATTTTCTGAGGTCCGGTTCAGAGGGGTTTTCTCGGAAGTACGCCGTGTCCCGAGAACTAGTCGCATAACTAGGTTCCTCTGTGCCTTGTATGCAGTTATTGACACAGATGTCCTATCCGAAAGAAATATCCTCCATAGACTCCGCTGTTTATTCACTATTTTTTAAAGCTCATGTTAGCCACGGGGTTCTGTTCTTTATTTTCGTCCGTGAAGTAGGACAGTGGTCTGTGAGGCGAATGTGCAATAACTCACGGAACCAGTCCCAATTCTTGATTATATCACCGGAAAAAGCTGATTCCAGGTTTATGGTAATTAGTTCAACTTTCATTTGATCGAAGTCACCGTGCCAGATATTCCTTCTAATTTTGGCGGCTTGTTTAGGCAGAGAAAATGTGAGTACTGCCACAATAGTACGACAGGATCGCTTCAATCTATGGGAGTTAAACATTGCACTTCATCAGTGCTGTCCAGCTACTTCGTAAGAACCAGATCCAGACATTTCGACTGTTGCCCTTCGCGCGCCCTCGTCAGAAATGGGACGTGCTGGGTGAGAAATAACCTGAGCATCATGTACAGTAAATGCCGGTGGAAAGTATGGTCCGAACCGGATGCGTGAGCTGAACTCCAGTCAATAAGACGTGCATTGAAGTCTCCCATGATTAAGATATCGGACAGAATCGAAAATCTTCCCAGGTCCACAGCCAGGCAGGCGTCGGCCGTTGAATCGTTTCTTTGCGGTCGGTAGACTGTCAGGATGTCAAGGTTTGGTGATCTCGTTACTCTTATAATTAGCCAAATTGACTCAGAATTGCACGTCAATTTATCTGTCTTGTGTGAATTTATAAGCCTTTTTTACCACATGAGTACGCTTCCTCCCTGACGTCCTGGCCTGTCTCTTCTAAACAGCTGGTATCCGGGTATAGTTAACTCACGGTCGTCCACGTGTTGGTTGCACCAATTTTCTGTCGGTGCGATTATATCCGGAGATAGATCAAGTAGATGAAGCTTTAGCTCGTTGACTTTCGATAACATGCTCTGTACATTTATATGCAGGAATTTGAGTTTGAGATTTATGGCAGCCGGATAAGTGGTCTCTATGCGTCTCGAAGTTTTGCCTACTGTGTCAGCCGCGCGGTTATCCGGATCGGTTCCGTCCAAAGAGAGAATGCTGGGCGCTGTCTAAATTTATTACTCGAATAACCAAATTGCGCTCTCCTTCGCTGAGTCACGACGACGGCTGACGACGGCTAATAAGCCAGAAATGGCCATTCCAGTCTCCCTTGACTTTGTCGGTAATAGCATTCTGTCTATATATCATGCGTCGCTTTCCGGCTGCTGGTTGGGCTCGAGAGAGAGCCCTTAAGGCACAACGGAACGAGTGAGTTCCGTATGAACGATCGGTGAGCGCCCCCCTACCACTGTATATTCCCGATCGAAAACCGACAGGGCAACGGGTTCATGGCCCGGTGGGCAGAGGCGTGGACTTCTAAACCAACAGGTCGCGAGATCGAAGCTCGGGTGTTCCACACTTCGGGCTTGGGTATGGTTGGCTAACGACGGCTAGTAAGCCAGAAATGGCCATTCCAGTCTCCCTTGTCTTTGTCGGTAATAGCATTCTGCCTATATATCATGCGCCGCTGTGCGGCTGCTGGTTTGGCTCGAGAGAGAGCCCCTAACGCACAGCGGAACGTGTGAGTTCCGTATGAAGGATCGGTGAGCGCCCCCCCCCTACCACTCAGTCTCTTTCTCAACTCGAAAACTAGAAGATGACGTTTCAGCCTCTCTGCGGGCCAGCAATCCAGATGAAAAAATGCCAGGTTTGTGGCCTTTTATTCTAAAGCACCTAGAGAGAATCGACCCGGCTTGTTCCTTACAGGTCAGCACAACTGTGAGACGTCGGGGACTTGTTGGTGCTGGCTGATTGTTTGTCCGTTTTCCGAAACGGAAGGCTTTGAACACTTCATTTTCCTCGTTGGGCTCCATGATACTATTGAGCAGGCCTAGAAAAAGCGATAGATCTTCCGAAATCCGCTCTTTGGGATTGTTTGTGTTTGATTCAGGGAGCTCCTGAATAATCAGACATTGTTTTCCGACGATTTAATTCGTATTTTTTTATTGATGTATCGCTCTGTAGGGGGTGTGACGCTCTAAGTAAATTAGAATGTTATGGCCTAATACACTTTCTATCGCGGGTTTGTTGCTCGACCCCTGTTTTGACTGGCTTGGAAGAAGTCGTTGGCACGGACGGTGATGAATGATGGTCTGCAAATTTGGTAACTGACTCGATACCAATTTTTGTGTTGAGCTCATCCAATCTGGGCGTTGTTAACCATTGTTTATTTTCGCCACTAACCGTTATGGACAGGGATGTTGTCTAGGTCTGTGGTTCGGGTGCCGAGGAGATACCACTTAGAAGCGGCTGCCCATTTTGCTTGGCATCTTTACCACCGGTTTTCTTGTTCCCTCGTTGACCGCTGTCAGTTTTTTTTTCTTTATTCGTTTTAGCTTAGCCGCCAGTTGTGCCTTAATCACATTGTAGCAGTAATTTTACCTGCCCGATCTCATTCTCAAGATGATTGACCCTGAGTGCTAACAGCTGACATTTACTACAAATCCTATTTTCATGTGGCTAGCCTGTACAATCGATATATAACCGCTAACGCTAACCCTAACCCTTAATATAAATCCCTAACCCAGACAATTCTGAGGTTGGAAGGAAGGGACAAACATCAATCCAACGTAATTACGCCTACTCAAAGCAAAGCAGTAGCTCAACAGTATTAAGTTCCGTATGTACAGCTGCACTTTCAGATCTTACCTATAATTTTGTGGGAGCGGCAAGGTGGCCGAGTGGTCTGGGCCATCGCCCGATCTTGCGAGGCGTCACGAGATCGACTCCGCGTGGAGGCTGCACACTTTGAGCAGCGGCGCACATGTTCGCCGTGCTGTCTTAAGTTACGTGAAGAGGAAAGTCTGCGGGAACGAATTTAAACGGTAACTAAAAAAGCGCAAAACGGCACTTTCTGGAGCAGACCAGCACCTATGAGAATAGCGACAAGAAACGAGGGTCGGTTTCGATAACACGTTCTTTGGCCTCATCCTGATCTTCGTTTCTGTGGAACGAGACGTCCTGTAAAGATTGATGGAGAACTACGGATCGCTCGTAGGTTATGTCCCAATGGCCAGTCACCATCAAGATGGCATGGTAGAATGGGCCATGGAAACTCGGCCAACATTGGGGGCTTTCTCGATGAGAGCTAGGATGAAGCAGAGGTGCGTATCTGTTGCAACCCCGCCAAACTCAAGTGCCCTTCACTGCTGATGGGTGTTTAACAAGAAATTATTCATCTGACGTCATGTGCATATCGCCACAGAGCTCTACACAAACTGACAATTCGAACGTCGCTAGCGGCGACGTCCACTGAGTGCCCCATTGTGTAGGCGTGGCAGGCGGACTTCCGCAGCAGCTACCACACTTCCTCATCTCTAAGCCCCTGGCTACGATGACAAGACAGATTCAGGACAACCAGAATGTAATACAGCGCATTGGCCGGCAAAGTCTGTCTTCGCTTGCCACACATGTCCTTGTCCTTACAACATTTACCAGCCATTCGCGAGGACGGCTTTGAACTCACATGTTTGAGGATGACCTACTTTCCGCATAGGCCAGCAATTACAAGTCAGATTATACTAGTCACCGAGTCGTTAAGGCGCGCTAAATGCCGTCGGCACTGCGATCCCCAAACTAATCGGGCTCCGGCTGTGGAGATTCTGTGCCAGTGCTTATCAAACTTCCGGTTTATAGGTGTATAAGAAAGCTTCAGGTTTTCTTCATCATCATCAGTATTGCTGAATGGACGTTAGTAGTCAAATGAATCAAGATTTCCGAAATGGAAATGATGGAGCTCTACTACTCTTTATTAAAAGGGCTAGGTAGCGTAGCCCAAAAGCAACCTTTCGGCATTGGTTACCAGATTGCGAATAAGTTACGCTAGAGCACCACGAGAAATTTTGCAATTCAAATAATTAGAAATAATTCAGGGTAGTTAACCATTCCATGCCCTCGTCACGCTTGTAGCGTCCTAAATGTGATTGAGTCTGTCAGCACTTATCAAACTTCCGGTATAAGGACGTTGCAGGTTTTCTTCATTATCAAGATTTCCGAAATGGCACTGATGGGGAACTTCTAGTCTTTAATAAATGGGATAAATAACAAAGCCCAAAAGCATAAGTGATAATCATTTATTTATATATATACTAGCTGGACCCGGTCGCGCGTTGCTGTGGCTCAGAATGATGAAATGGAATAGAAAGGAAAGATGAAGGGGCACGTTTCTAGTATGCCTAATTTCATAATTCTTGTGGGTGTACAATATTTTTTGGCGCTCCATTATCTGTGCACATATAGAACTTGTCTGGTTTGCCGACTCTTGAGCACGCAACATATAGTTGGCCATGTGAGAAACAGTCCATTTGCAGATCCAAACCGAACAATTCTAAAGATTGGCCCTAAGCTTTGTTGATGGTGATTGCAAGCGCCAATCGAATCGGGAATTGCAGTCTCCTACATTGAAATGGCATATCATTTGGAATTAGTGGAATGCCGAGGAATAAGGACATGTTCATCTTTAAAGGGCCCTGTCAAGATAATTGCTTCCGCGACGTTGCTGCATTACCTTTTGTTACTACAAGCCGCGTGCCGTTGCAAATCTTCGGCTGGTAAATATTGAGCGACATGACAATCGGTACGCCGATTTTCAATTGCAGTACGTGCGGCGGATCAAGTGAATTCGGAAATCCCGTGGGATAAGTAACTGCCTCGTCTGCTTCCACAGCAGTGTCGACGGACGTGTATGTGGCTACCTCGCTTTGAATCCCACACTGAATATTACGGTTAAGTAGGTAGACTTCTTTTTTCCTGGCCGCAAGAATTGCTCGCTCACTTAGCCAGTCGTGCTTCGTATAATTGGTTCGAATATCGGGAAATAGCTTTTCTACCAATTTTTCTTTTGAGGACACCAAGGTGCCGAAGGCAGGAGGAATTGCAATGAGTCCCGAAGTCGGATCAACCGACACTGTTCAGTTCCCAGTAGCCAGCATTTGGTGTGAGAATTTTTCTGCTGTTCGGTCAGTTTGCGGTTGAACACGCATATTGGTAGTTAGTTTTAACATCTGGACGTGGCACCAAACAGACGAGTATTTCAGGCAGGCATTTATTTCGTCGGCTGGTGTCGGTCGTTGGATTACAGGAAGTGTTTGCCTAAAGTCTCTTGCAAGCAGTAACAGTACATCCCCTGATGGTCTAGAGTTTTCACGCAAATCTTGCAGTGTTCGTTCGAGGGCCTCGAGCGCTTTTTTGTGCGCCATTATACATTTATCGCAGACAATAAGTTTGCATTTGTGCAGCACTTTTTCCATGTCAGATGCTTTGGAAATGTTGCACATGGAAGATGCCATGAAGCGCACATTCAACGGCAATTTCAAAGCCGAGTGAGCAGTTCCCTCACCGGGTAGCAGGGTTGCAGCTATTCCGGGGATGCAAGTGCTAGGGCTATGCCATTTTGGATCGAATTGCCGTCAGAATCGGTCCTAGTAAGAACGTTCTGCCAGTCCCTCCTGGCACATATAGGAGGAAGATTTATCCAACTCCGTTACTGACATTCCGCAGTATTTTATCGTAAATGCCATTCTGCTCCAGTCTTAGCTTAGGAATGTTTGATTACAAGCATGGCAGAAGTTGAACCGTGTTTTGTTTTTACTCATGGCGCCAATCTACATCTAACGCAGCAGCAGCAGATTGGTTTTACGGTGACATTTCCAGTTGAGTAAGATCTTTGTTCGCAATTTTTACGTACATACCCTCAATCACTAGTAACGCCTCGCTTTAGATTCGTGCTGTGCAAGCCACGCTTGAATTTTCCTTGCATAGTTGACGGAAGATATCTTTAGCCATGTGCGATTTATATTTCTCTCGTAGGTCTGTTGGAGATGAAGAGAGAATGCGGTCAATATGACTGCAAACAATACATGAATTTGATGTGGATGGGATGTGTTGCAGGCGTCATTAATACATACGTCCCACTGTTGATCGTTCTCCAGTAAATGAAGTGCCTGGAACGCACTGCTGAAAGTGGCATGCGTAGCACCGTTGACAGATTTCAATTGCTGGAAAGAGGTTGGACCGGGCAGTTTCACCAACATCATGCGAAGTAAGATTGGGATGCACGGTGTGCAGTCTGCCTATCGCAGTTCTTTGAGTATGCCGGGGTGTTCGTCCACTTGCTCTCCTCGTTTCCGTCGTTTGGATGATTTTCTACGCACGTTCCCTGTGTAATACGTAGGCACTTCCGAATACGGCAGTGTTTTCGTAAACACGTCAATTTGGCTTAACGTGCCGAACGCAGTTCACGTTGTTGCCGGTGGACCTAAGACAACCTGTTGGACATTTGCAGCTGTAAAGTAAACGCATTACCCATTATCTAACTGTACTGCAAGTGAACAACAGCTTGACTTCGCTAATGGATGGGGAATGAAAGAATTCTCTGCACGGATTTGTTGCTATTGACGCATCTTCCAGCCCAATACTGTGCGATTTCATCCAGTTATATGTCCGCATCCCTTTCCCTCCTTTCGTTTTGCTGGCCGAAAACGGCCATGTCGCTGCCTTTATTCACATACTTTCAAATTTACCAAATTCATTTCCCAGAATTGCAGTTTTCCACGTTTATGTGAACTTCGTTTGCCTTTAAAAGCAACTAGCTGGACCCCGCCACGCTTTTCTGTGGCCAGTCTGATGAATTGGAAAATAAGGGAAAGAGGAAGGGGCACGTTCCCAACTGAGAAAAAGGGCCACCGGTTGGCGGGATGTATTGTGTGCGAATCCCAGGATCGTCCTTCTAGCCGCTGTCGAAGGCAGGGCAATAGTTTGCTGCATCCCGTCGCGCTCGAGAATTCCAGAGTAGGTGATGACGGCGAACATTTATTTCGGTCACTGGTGTCGATCGAGGAATTACAGGCAGTGTTTGCCCTAAGACTCCTTCAAGCAGCAGTAGTGTATCGGAAATGGTCTGCTGTTTCCTCGCAAATCTTGCAGTGTTCGATGAAGGGCCTCGAGCTCTTTTCTGCGCCATTGTGCATTCGTCCCAAACAACAAGTTTGCATTTCTGCAGTACTTTCCCATGCTGGATGCCTTGGAAATGTTACACGCGGGCGTTTTGATGAACTGCACGCTCAAAGGCAATTTCGAAGCTGAATGAACGGTATTTCTGCCAGGTGACAGATTTGCAGCTATTCCGGAGATGCAGGTACTAAGGCTATGCCGGTTTTGGATTGAAATGCCGTCAGAATCAGTCGTAGGAGGAACATTTTGCCAGTCCCTCCTGGCGCGTATAGGAAGAAGATTCCACCAACCCCGTTGCAGTACTTCCAAGGATTACCTATAACACACAGTAAAACACTTCCATTTTTATATATAAGAAGAAGATTGGGCGGGAATACAGTGTCGCAACACTTAGAATTGTCTATTCCCCCACCAGCCTGTCTTACGGGCGGACTACTACTACTACTACCACTAATACTACTACTACTACTACTAACACCACCACTACTACTGCTACTACTACCACTACTACCGCTGTTACTACCAATACTACTACCACTGGCGGGAATACAGTGTCGCAACACTGAAGAAAACTTTTTCCCCCGTCTACCACCACTGATACGGCGAATACTACTAATAATCCTACTATTAGTACTACTACTACTACCACCGCCACCACGGCTGCCAATGCTACTCTACCAACGCTTACAGTATGGGTAACTAACTGCAATAATACTGGCATCAGTAACGGAGTGTTGCGACAATGGTATCCAAACGAAGATTGGAAGTTAGTAGGCAAGTGAATAAAGATTCTCGAAACGGCAATGATGGGGGACTTCTAATCTTTACTAAAAGGGATAGATAGCAAAGCCCAAAAGCACCCTTTCGGCATTGGCCACCAGATTGCGAATATGTTACGCTAGAGGACCATGAAAACTTTTGGAATTCAAATAATCAGAAATAATTCAGGGTAGTTGACCATCCCCTGCCCGCGTCGCGCTTGTAGCGTCCTAAGTGTGATTGAATCTGGAACGCTATAAAACTGCCGAGGCAAGCGCCAAGTGTCAGAAAAAAACAGAAGGTATCAGACCGTGGAGTTATATTATGCACAGAACTCCGTGGTGCCATCTCGGCCACGACAGGGGCCGGCGGTGTTGTTTTGCGCTGAGAGAGGCCGCGAGGTCAGCTATTGTTATAGGTTAAAATGCTATTTAATTGGTGGGTATTGCATTGCCCGAGGGATGGGGTAGCTACTGGCCTATGTTGCATCGCCCAAGGGGTGGCGCCTTCCAGCGGGGCAAGGATGGCGGTGACTGCCTGGACGCACGGATGATCTAACTGAAAACACGACCTACTTAAACAATTACAGTAGGCATTCTTTGTATGCTGTAGATGCTTGGAGGGCCGCTGGTCAGCGCGTCTGATACCAGGTGGGCAGCTTTGCAGCAGGAGTCTGTTCCACGGCATTGAATGGCCCTGTGGTGCTTGAGGCTCGAATATGCCAGGCGCAATGGTAGCGGTCGGTCGCAAGGGTAGTGGGGTCAATGCACGATTTCACGGCGACGCTGCCGCCTACACTCTCTGGGACTAGGAATGCAGCAAGCAGCATAAACCAAAGCGCTGACAACAGCAGCTACAATCTTTTGAGAAGGTTGTCAGGTAAAAAGGCCATTCAAAGACAATTTGAAGCGTAGTTAGTGTTTAATTCAATCTAACATCGTTTCTTCCGCTGAAAAATAGGAGCACTCAAGTAGGGCAACGTTTGGACTCATGTGCGCTTGTCGGTAACTGTTGCCGCATCTGCGTGTGACATGGCTGAACGGAGCTCTTCAAGTCACATCATCCACCACACCCGGTTTCACCGTCTGTTTTGTAGACTCGGATAGTCGATTGTTAGGATGACTTACGAGGCAGCGAGATCAGTACTGAAAAGGAAACTCTAATCAGAACAAATTGGCGCACTCTAAACTATAATCAGTCTGTTGATTTTTAATTTCCTCAGAAATTAACTGAGAAATTGGAGTAAATCAGTATATTCTAGGTCTATAGGCACAGACTGAAATCTTTTGTGTATTAATATTTTGGCGGAAGTCAATCAGCCACAGCGGTTAACCCGCGTAATATTAATTAACTGTCGACAGGCAGCTTTAAATATATTTTAAGGTAAGGGGTATCACGCTAGGCATCATGTTTCGCCGATATTCCTCCGCTACATGACACAGCTGCGAGGGACTTGACTCACCAATGGGTCTGCCAGCATTCTCTGTTTGTTTTCTGGTATATACTCCAACTTAGAAATGGCTGCTTTTTAATTTCCTCAAAAATTAACTGCGAACTTGAAGTAGATCAGTATATGCTAGGTCTATAGGCACAGACCGACATTTTTTATGTCTGAATATTTGGGCCGAAGTCCATCAGCCACAGCGCGTAACTCGCCTACTATTCATTAACTGCTAACAGGAAGCTAGTAGTATATTTTAAGGCAAGGGGATGCCATACCAACAGCACAGGTACTAGCGAAAAGCCGATATACGCGTGTTTCGCCAATATTCTGCCGCCGCATGACAGAAGATTTTTGTCTGTGCCTATAGACCTAGATCAACTCCAAGTTCGCAGTTAATTTTTGAGGAAACTTGAAAAACCAACACTTTCTAAATTAGAGTACCTACCAGAAGGCAGACGGGGGATGGTGGGGGACCCACTGATGAGCCGAATCTCTGGCAGCTATGTCATGCAGCAGCAGAATATCGGCGAAAAACGCGTGTATGGGCTTTTGGATAGTACCTGTGCTGTTAGTGTGGTCTCTCCCTACCCTAAAATACAGTCAGTCTGCACGTATGAACTTATAATGACCCTCTCTAAATCGAGGCTTGGCATTCTGCTAAATTACGCGGCAACCCTGTTCTAAGCAGGAATGGGGGTCAGGTCGCAGTAGCCCCTTCTAAATTATATGAACTCCGAAACCCTCGGGCGCAGATTGATTCATGCGTAGCTGGTACCAGGCGACAGTTCGACCGTCGCATCTGACGATATCCGCCGTGTGCTCCACAGCAGGGTAAGAGCAGGCATGGTGACTTGCGCGTGAATTAGTTTATAGTAAGAGTAGACTTGCGCAGCATCTGCCCCCCCTCTCCTACCCACCTGGACCCCGTGTCAAGGCAGGGCCAAGAAGACGGGAGGTGGAGGAGGACGCAGGTGGATGGCACGGTCGAGCCTGTATTTTGGCGCTCCACTCCACACCCTTTGGTCCACAACAAACACTTAACCAGGATTTTAACCAGGAGCAGCACCACAGCGAGTTAGAGGGACGAGGAGAACTGGGCAGCCATGTTAACGACCAGTTTACCCAACGGAAGCGCAAGTGCATCTACCTGCAGGGAGCCGGGTGTCGGATAGCCACCAGTGCATTCCAGGTAGCAAGGGCCATGGTTTGCTGATCCTGGCATGGCAAACGCTCTCAGACTTTAAGGCCACACACGCACGCACAAGGTAATTCGACAGTCCTTGTCGACGGTATCCACCGTGTGCTCCACGGGAAGGTGAGAGCAGGCACGGTGACTTGTGTTTGAGTTAGCTTATAATGAGAGTAGACTCGCACAGATTTACCACATTCTTTCTTCTCCCCTCCCCGCCTGAACGCAGTGTCAGGATAGAGTCAAGAAGATCGGAGGTTGGGGGAAGGGCTGGCACGGTCCAGCCCACAACTTGGCGCTCCACTCCACATCCCCCGGTCCACATGACCAAATGACCAGGTTTTTCACCAACAACAACTAAAGGGTGGTTTGCAAAGCTGGAGCACCCCCCCCTTAGGCGTGCCGCCACATCCGGTGCAGATCCCATAGAATAAAAGCGCCTTAGTGGCCGCATTAAGAAGGATTCTTTGCAGCCTGACTTCAACTCCATCAATCCGCCACTCCACACAAACACACACTGGGCTGACTCCGAAGTCCGATTTATCCCGTTAGTTGGTAACTTTCTAAACCACGGCTTTTAGCGCGCCGTGATAGCTTCCTGATAACAAATGACGAGTCGGAAGGCGCGACGTCCACATTTCCCTCAAATAAACTGAACTGAACTGAGATTGTTTATAGTGAGGAAAGCGCGATGAGTCGTTGACTTCACTCTCTTTTCCTTTTCCCAGGATCCAGCATCGGCCCCAGCCGGTCATATGCCTGGTACGGGGAATGAACCCAGTTGCCGACAAAGCATATGCGTGCACCAGATGCATGGCTTTGCTCCCCAAATGCACACATCAGGATTTCAAACACATGGCATGATAGAACTCTCAGATCTCCCATGCAGCAGAGGTGCCACGTTGAGGAAGGAGCTGACAAAAAACTAACTTCCCACTGTTCCAGGTGGCGGATGGTACGCGTATTCGAGCTGCCTGGCACTGTAAGTCACTTCGACGGGCGCCAAATACGCGGCCACAGGACTTCCATCACGGCTACCTTACGTACTAATGTTTGTTCAGTAGGTGTGCTTGTGATATTTTTTTCCGCCTAGAGAAGTTTTCTCACTGTGGCCGCCTGTTGGGCCTCTGCCGTCACTTCGCCCACACTTTCTTTCCATCGTCGTCACATAGCCTTGCAAATGGATCCCATGGGTGCTGTAATAGAGTCCGAAGTAAATTCAATGCAAGTACGCTTGGTTATCAACTGATTCACGCGCGAATCACTGCGAAAACCGCCTCGCGAGACTTTAATGAACTCCTTCGTCCGTGACATCCAAACTGTCGTGAAAATTGCATCCGAATGAAGGTTGGCATAGATCGGGTTTTGTCTACTGATTTTCATATTTCCCAAGCAAATACTTTACTCCAAAGAATTTTGAACGAATGTCTTTTCATAATTTTAACAAAAAAGAGTGAGCTATGGTGTCCTTTAAAATCGACTATCAATGCATGTACCTATTTTTATATAATATGACATCTCAGCCGACCTTACGGCTTCTTAAATACACCGTTTGCTCGTCCTATTTAAGTGACATGACATCCTATACTATCGCCGTAAATGAAGACCTCTTAGCTTAATTTTTGAGCAAAGTTATTATAGACGAGTATAACAGGCCAGGGATTATATTCAGAGTCTCTTTAGCCATTTTACAATTACATGCTTGACATTTAATCACGTATTCCGAAAAAGTGACTAACCGTTAACTGACACATACTCGCCACACTTCAACTTGCTATGGAGAGAACAGTAAATTTATATTTTTAACTTTCGGAATTTTGTACGTAAGCAGACCCGATATTTGCCGTAATGCGTCGTGTGCTGCATATTATCATCAATCCATCTACAGTGCGTGATCGATCTCATGAAATGCTGGCCGAAATTCTGAAGTGTGTTTTCGATTAGGAAGAATTACTTAGGGGGAATTGAAATACTGATTATTGTGTGAAATAATCTTATAGCATTTTGGACTCGGTAGGATTTCGGATTTGAATGCACTTCCTTGCGCTCTCCCTTAGAAACCGTAATTGGTCAAAACGTTACTACTTGAGTAGCGTGCATTTTTCCCATTGATTTTCAATGGTTTTATAAATTCAGATATAGTTTATAGAAAACATGCATAAAAATATGCTTTCCTTTACTCCTTTGGTAAAAATTTATATTTCTTTTACATTTTATACCGAAGAAAGGGTATATTTGGATTTTGAAAACGTTTTCCAATTTCCGAATAATTTGAGCTAGAACTGCCATTGCATTAGCGTTTAGCAATTTCAATTTACAAGGTGCATGCTTTCTGCGTAAGGAAAATCATATATTCCTCTATGCCTTTAGGAAGATACCATATAGGGTTTATAAAATTTTCCAATGGATCCGGACTGTGTTGTACATTTCATGGAAAACATTGGTAGACGGACATATACCATGTTGCATATATGGACATCGCACGGTCTTGAAAATTTCTTCAGGTATAAAACATGAAGACAATGTGATTTTCTACCGAACGAGTAAAAAAGGTAAATTTTTGTGTACGTTTTCCATAAAACATATCTGAACTTGTAAGACCATCGAAAATCAATACGAAAAATGTATGTTAATCAAGTAGTTGTTTTTTTACCGTGTACGGTATCTACACGAGGCCAAGATGGAGTCCATCCAAAATCTGACATCCTGACGAATCCGAAATGCTAAAGGATATTGCCGCATTCCAGGCAATATTACAAGCCCACCTAAGTAATCCTTCCTAATCGAAAGCACATTTCTGAATTTCGGCCAACATTTCATGATATCGGTCAAGCACTGTATTTCTAAGTGATAACTCATAATTAGTGGCCTTGATTAATAAGCGACAAATTTATCTCGCAATTTTAGTGAAAAATAATTTGGAGTGAGTTTAAATTGACTAGGCTGCCGCTAGTGGTGGCGGTGGTGTCAGAGCAACAGATCTAGACCGATTGAAAATATGCGAATTCAAAATATTTAAAAGTCTCTGTCTGCTTCGACTGACTGATAAATGCTATCGGTCCTATCTAAATCCCCGAAATAATTGAACTATCAGCATGAAGAATGATCTCCGACTTATGAAGTGTAAAAACATTGAGATTTTTCTCCTGAATATTAAATTCATGTGAAATAATTATCTGGCCTATCTAGACTACAAAACTGCGAGCAAAAGTACTGGGCTTACTGATGCAGCTGAAGGAGACGTTTTTAAAAAGATTCCTGAACCTGCTGACGACATAATCAAAGTATAAACAGACAGATGCATCCAGAATATACAGCGCACTATTGAATGATATTCCGAAGAACACGATACTTTTTTGGATCTCCCTCATAATTTATACAAAAGTGGTTCAAAAAGGACCGTAACCACATGAGAACTTGTATCGGTAACATCCTTACCCAGTCGTCATTTTTGTAATTGGAGCGAAGAGAAACAGGAAGGTTAATCAATGTGGGTGCGCGGGTATCATTCGAGAGATTAGATGGGATGATTTTGAAATTCGCAATAGCAAATATCTCGTCTCGACGCTTTCTAAACGTACAGTGCGTGACCTATCTCATGAAATGTTGGCTGAAATTCAGAAATGCGTTTTCGATTAGGAAGGATTACTTGGTCGCGGTTGTAATACTGATTATCCTAAGGCATATTCTTATAACATTTTAAACTCGGCAGGATGTCGGCTTTTAAATGCACTTCTTTGTAATCTCCTGTAGAGAGCGTGCTCGGTAAAAAATGGCTACTTAAGTAGCATGCATTCTTCCCATTGATTTTCGATGGTTTTGAAAATTCGAATATATCTTATAGAATCCACAAACAAAAATATGCTTTATTTTAGTCAATCAATAGAAAATCACGTCTTCTTTATATTTTATACTTAAGAAAGGGATATAATTAGGTTTTAAAAACGTTTCTAATTATTAGACTTTTTAAGACCGCGATATGTCCATTTACATAGCATCGTACCTGGCCGTTTACCACTGCTCCTCATGAAATGTACAACATGGTCCGCATCCATTGCAAAATTTTATGGACCCTGTATGATATCTCTTAATGACATGGAAAAATATGGGATTTTCTTTACGCGGAACGCATGCACCTTGCAGAGTGTAGTCACTAAGCGCTGATGCAACGAATGATCAGGCTTCAAATTATTCGGAGATTAGAAAACTTTTTTAAAATCTAATTATACCGCTTTCTTAAGTATAAAATATAAAGAAGACGTGATTTTCTATTGCTTGACTAAAAGAAAGCACATTTTTGTTTGTGGTTTCCATAAAATATATTTGAATTTCCAAGACCATCGAAAATCAATGGAAAAAATGCATGCTACTTAAGTAGTCATTTTTTACCGAGCAAGCTTTCTACAGGAGAGTGAGAAGAAATGCATTTAAAAGCCGACATCCTGACGAGTCCGAAATGCTATAAGAGTATGCCTTATGATAATCAGTATCACAACCGCGACCAAGTAATCCTTCCTAATCTAAAACGCATTTCAGAATTTCAGCCAACATTTCATGAGATAGGTCACGCACGGTATCTAGACATAGAGAGTTTACCATTGAAGACGCGGTGTTTCTGTGTTGGTAAAAAATCTTGTTCTCCTAAAGTTAGGATTTAGGAACATTTGAAGACTTATTTCGCGAGAGCACTACAAGGTCATAACAAGGTATATTTTGATGGATATGAAAAGTAAGATCTACCTCTCTCTCTCTCTCTAATAATTGTGGAATGCCTCGGAGGTCAGTTTTATTTTCTCAACTTTCTTAGCTTCACACTGATGATTTGATCTCGTCTATTGACCATCAATGTGTTAGTGCTGATACTATGGTTGTTGGCTATCCTATTAAAAGAGATTCATCTCCAGTCTCTAAAGGATGGTCTGGATCATGTATCTATGGCCGTTGGAAAATGGTCTTATACTTGAAAATCGGAAATCAGTTATGCATACATGTTTCGACTGCGATAACTTTCACTTCTTGAACCCTTTGACCTTCTTCCCAATAAGGCATCTTTTCTCGACATTTAAGTGTTACGCTCTCATCCAATTTTTCACCTCTTCTTCATGTCAAAATTTTTTCCAATAAAATTCGTCACATTTGACATTCATGTTCCTGGCGCATTATTTACTCCTTAACTTGGAGTTTTATAGATGCCTGCATTTATCCTCCCATTCTCTGGTGCTCCTCTATCTTCTTCTGCTTAACTTAAAAAATATGCTTGATGTAAGACGTGTCTTTCGAATGCCCTATACCGATGCCGTTGTCCCACGTGTCATTTAGTCGACATCACAGTACAACAATTCGCAGTGGTCAAGAGATTGTCTAATCGAATTCTGGATGTAGCCATCCATCCTCTTAACTCTGAATCAATTGCGACGCAGTCTTTGCCTATTTGTCATGGCTTCCGACGTGTTTTTTGTCGTGCATCGGCGTATTGGCTATTCGTATTACCGTTTCTAGTACAATATCCGACGCGTTGAAGGAAAAAGGAGACTTGCGCAGTCTCCAAACTAGCCATAAGAATTTACATGGACTCATTTATTCACCGATGATTTATTTGTCTGCATTATGTCTAGGTTGGATGGAAACCGTTTTAGTTGAAGATTTTGAAATGATATTTACAAAATAAAGCGCACTTTTTTTCTTTCGCATTCACTTTTCCAACCACTGTATTTTATCTGACGGGTGCAGCAGATAAAAGGAACGCACTGCAGTCGGAAAAGTTTCCATCAGATGAGCTCTCGCAGTACTAAGTACGTTAACTGTACTTCCTTATGACCGCTTCACAAAAACCGGGCTCAAGTGAACACCACTTCCACGTCGGGGAGGCATGAGTAACGACATCCAAACGGACGTTGATTACTGAGCTATAGTGAAGGCAACGATACCCTCATGCTGCCGCGAAAATTCGTCAGAAAATCAGCATAAAAGAAGATTAATACCTGTTTACTTCGGTCCGGTAGATAAACGATAAAAGCCTGTTTAAAATAAGTTTCTTCTATAACTGAATGATTCCGAGTAGCGACCCAGTTTCTTGTGCCGTTGGGAAGGCTTGTGGACAGCGGCCGTTTGCGTTCACTTGAATAATTTGAAAACATATCTTTGGTAAATGAACTTCTCGATCGTTATGCTCCCTGTCTTTAACACCCAGAGCCATGGCTTGTATTCTAGATTTGCCGCGAAACCGTAAGGGGTTATAGTAATTATTGTCCGGTTAAATTATCACTCAATAACATTTACTTAAAATTAATAAGTAAGATGTTCAGTGAGTGACCTATCTCATGAAATGTTGGCTGAAATTCTGAAATGCGTTTTCGATTAGGAAGGATTACTTGGTCGCGGTTGTGAAACTGATTATCCTAAGGAATATTCTTATAACATTTTAGACTCGGCAAGATGTCGGCTTTTAAATGCAATTCTTTGTAATCTCCTGTAGAGAGCGTGCTCGGTAAAAAATGACCACTTATGTAGCATGCATTTTTTCCATTGATTTTCGATGGTTTTGGAAATCCAAATATATTTTATAGAAACCACAAACAAAAATGTGCTTTCTTTTAGTCAATCAATAGAGAGTCAGGTCTTCTTTAAATTTTATACTTAAGGAGCGAGTATAATAAGGCTTTAAAAAAGTTTCTAATTATGAGACTTTTTAAGACCGCGATATGTCCATTCACATAACATCGTACCTGGACCTTTACCACTGCTCCTCATGAAATGTACAACATGGTCCGCATCCATTGCAAAATTTTATGGACCCTGTATGATATCTCTTTAATGATATGGAAAAATATGGGATTTTCTTTATGCGGAACGCATGCACCTTGTAGAGTGTAATCACTAAGCGCTAATGCAACGAATGATCAGGCTCCAAATTTTTCGGCAATTGGAAAACTTTTTTAAAACCTAATTATGCTCCTTCCTTAAGTATAAAATATAAAGAAGACGTGATTCTCTATTGATTGACTGAAAGAAAGCACATTTTGTTTGTGGTTTCTATAAAATATATTTGGATTTCCAAAACCATCGAAAATCAATGGAAAAAATGCATGCTACATATGTGGTCATTTTTTACCGAGCACGCTCTCTACAGGAGATTACAAAGAATTGCATTTAAAAGCCGACATCTTGCCGAGTCTAAAATGTTATAAGAATATTCCTTAGGATAATCAGTTTCACAACCGCGACCAAGTAATCCTTCCTAATCGAAAACGCATTTCAGAATTTCAGCCAACATTTCATGAGATAGGTTACGCACTGTATTGTCTTAACCGCGCCACAAATGTAGGGTGATGGTAAACGTAAGCGCATTCATCTGCAAGGTCAACATCTAACAATTCAAATTATCTAGGTTTTGAGATATATTTGGCTACATAATTTCCCTGTCGTTTTTTCCTCCTCCTCCCCCCCTTGTTCGGTTCAGGTAGTGCTTACAGGGCTCGCCGATCTAACGACTATTGCAACGAGCAGCCAGCATGGCGTCATTGTTTAAGACCTCGCTGCCTCAAGGTCATTCACCCTTTACAGTGAGCCGTTCCAGACTCGCTGACCTGAAGTCACACGCCCGACAGCTCAGGCAAACCTGCGTCCGCACAGCCACAGCTGCACATGCGGCCACTTGAACGCACCGCCGCCTGCAAACAAAACCTAAGCCACTAGGACACCACCCCTCGACAAATCCAAAACACACCGACCGGACACCGCTTGAACTTGGCCACGAGCCTACAAAAGCGGTTTCCACCACTGTCCCAGGGACTCACAGGCATGACTGAACGCAGTCAACACCAGTCCTGACTTCGTCAGTGGCCACTGCCGCCTGAGAGGACAACTCCGGGTTCTGTGCACATTAAACCCCTCATTCTGGTGTCTTCTGTCTTCTCCTTCCAACATGGGACCAGACCTGGTGATTTTAGCCCGCGGACTGCACACTCACGCTGCTTGATCACTACATTATACATCCGTCCAAGTGTAGTTTATAGTTAAGTCCATGGATTTTCTTTTCGTTCAGACATGTTTTGAGACAACGAGTAACATCGTTACCCAGTTTTTAGTGTCTTCTTGGGTATTTTGACAACGTGGAGTTGAGGGGGATCTGTACTATTCTATCGTACTAATTACGTATTGATCCTACTTAACGCACAATTTTCGCTAGCGCTTGAGTAGAAGAAGCATTTTCCTACTCTACAAGTGGTATCGATTATGTCTGAGATTTTGGTGTGTTTCGGTAATATTGCGTTCGTGACTCAACAGACTGCTGCAAGTTAAAGTGTAGATCATCAGTAATAAACACGAAACAATGATTTAGATTAATGCTAAACATAAGGCCCACAAGACTTGATGCCTTGTGATTGCGTCAAAACTAAGTAATGTAGGATGAGAAGGTTCAGCCTAAATTGAAAATATGGCTTTTGATCATCTATATAGTGAATGGAAGATGTTTCCAGAAATTGGTGCATTACAACTTTTGCAAGTAATACGAAATTGATATAGATCGATTCTTTCTGTAAACTGTTAGTTAAAAATGATCCATTTCTACTTCTTGTCGGTTGTTTCTGTAGATCAAAACACGAGACATGTGTTGGTAAAAGCCGCACCGGCAGTGTCTACTTTGGCTCTCACACACTCTGTCAGCGCATCTTCATACGTCAGTCTGTCTATGACTTCTGCCCTCTGTGATGTCAAAGGTGGCGGCTAAGCGGCGTTAACTGTGCCTGCCGGGACTTGAACAGCTTGCCGGTCTCGCCGTCGTCGCCTTACCCCACCGGAAGAGTTATAATCACAAAGCTGAGCATCGACCTGCTCTTAGGCTTTCACATATTAAGGTCTTCATGTCCAGGCTTGTCTTCTGGTTTACAGACGTGCATGCTTTAGATCATGATGTGTGATCCGTGGACGGCAAACAGTGGCTTGACGGATGACGTAAACAACGAGGCTGGCGCTATTGACGAAAAATTTCAAACTTGCACAGATGGGAGTGACTTATGTGGCCCCTTAAACAGGACATGCGAATAGGTACGCCCCGCCAAATAATAAAGGTAGACTTGCGCATAGTTACAGAAATGGGCAAAATATTCCTACATCCTAACCTCAACAATAACCCTAGTATAAAACTAATCCGTTGCCCTAATCTAAACCCTAAACCTCCACTAAACCCTAACTCTGTCGGTAACACTAACCCCTACCTTGAACCTAAACTTGATCCTGACTTACCGTACCGTTAACGTTAGATCCTGACTTAACCCTAATCCTAACCTTAACCTTAAACGTAACAGCAATTTCACTGGAAGCGGGCTCAAAGCCGCCCCGTATTGCAGACGGTTCCTGTTCTCCTTTCCTGTTTAGGGGCTCACCCTAGTACAATTTCACCCTAACCTATCTTAGGTCAATCTCGCTGGTCTAAATCCTACGAGTGCTATGCAGAGGTTTGAAATATTGAACGGACTCGGTGCCAATGGCGGCCGAATCCGGAAGTAAACTGGAATTTTGTTGCATTGATTGTGCCTCAGTCAATGGACAACAGGTTTCAAGAGAACGGGCCACTTAACATGATCGGCTCAAACAACTGTGCGTAACTCGAGCCGGAGAATTCGACTATATGCATTAAAATCAGACTTTGTGATATTTATACCATGACCGCTTCTCTTAAGGGGGCCTTTTGGGTGGTTCTCAATGCAACTATCCGGAGGGGCGGATCAGAGATAAGTTATGCAATTTTCGCTGTGCGATGATTTTGAGCAATTGACTTGCCCCGCCTACTTCTTGTCTCTGGGCCATGAAACTTGATGCGGCCGCAGGAAGGCTTTTGAACGTATAAACCCAGTTTTTTTTCGTTCGACCGTCGTTGCATCGCTACTGCCGATAGGCAGGGCCACAAAAACCTCTGACGGCTCGTCGGCCATTGAGAGAATGTCTGGAACGTTCCGCTTGTGTCTACTTGATGGACGGTCTCTATCAGATGTGCATGGATAGGGGTGAAAATATGATTTGCCTTCCCTTTCGTAAGCCATGCTAATAATTACCTTCCTACTTATCTGTGAAGTGGTCTCTCCCTGTTTGATTTTGCAAATTGAACTTAGTAATAATCCCCAATTACGGGCTCTCTCTCTCGGGCCCAACCAGCAGCCGCAGAGGGGCGCATGATATAGGCAGAATGGCATTACCGACAAAGACAAGGGAGACTGGAATGGCCATTTCTGGCTTATTAGCCGTCGTCAGCCAGTCATACCCAATCTCGATGTGTGGAACATCCGATGCTCGAATTCACGACTTGTTAGTTAGAAGTCCACGCCTCTAACCACTGGGCCACGAGCCCGTTGCCCTGTCGGTTTCGATTGGGAATATACATTTTTAGGGGTCGCTCACCGATCGTAGGACTGTTGAGTATGACTGACTGACGACGGCTAATAAGCCAGAAATGATCGTTCCAGTCTCCCTTGTCTTTGTCAGTAATGCCATTCTGCCTATATCATGCGCCGCTGTGCGGCTGCTGGTTGGGCTAGAGAGGGAGCCAATAAGGCACAACGGAACGAGTGAGTTCCGTAAGAACGATCGGTGAGCGTCCCCTACCATTGTATATTCCCGATCGAAACCGACAGGGCAACAGGCTCGTGGCTCAGTTGTCAGAGACGTGGACTTCTGACTAATAAGTCGCGAGTTCGAGCCTCGGGTGTTCCACACTTCGGGGTTGGGCATGACTGGCTGACGACGGCTAATAAGCCAGAACTGGCCATTCCAGTCTCCCTTGTCTTTGTCGGTAATGCCATTCTACATTTAAGAACTGTTTATATCCAACCAACTACCTATACCTTGGCGTAATTTACCTTATGGGTTTAGATCTATTGTACACTTTTACTGACGAAATAAAAAACTAACAGTTGCCTGTGTGTGTGTTCGCCAAAGTATCAGCTGATAAAGGCAGAATTTTTTTACTGACAAAGACAAGGGATACTGGAATGGCCATTTCTGGCTTATTAGACGTCGTCAGCCAGTCATACCCAACCCTGAAGAGTGGAAAACCCGAGGCTCGAACTCGCGACCTGGCCCGGAACGACTAAATTCTGTAAGAACGATCCCTGAGCGCTCCCTACCATTGTATATTCCAAATCGAAACCAACAGGACAACGGGATCGTGGCCAGGTGGTTAGAGGCGTTGACTTCTAAATAACAGGTAGCGAGTTCGAGCCTCAGGTGTTCCAGACTTCTGGGTTGGGTGTGACTGGCTGATGACGGCTAATAAACCAGAAATGGACATTCCAGTTTCCCTCGTCTTTGTCGGCAGTGCCATTTTTCATAGAAGTGTCTCACATAGGAGTGGCGTTCACCAATCTAACCCGACTGAAGAAAGAAATACCTGGTGGTTCTGCTTTGTATCATAACTCCAGAGCTAACGCCCACGCAGGCCCTGATACAGCGACAAGCAATCAGCAATCGAAAAATGTTATCGATGCGGCACATTTACTCTCATCAGTCGCTAAAATACAACTCCAGGTGAGGAGCCTGACATTCCAGCCCGAGTTGGCAGGTCAAGGAACATTTTCTGGTCACACTCTGCTGAAACCTGAGTTACTGTTCACATCAGCCGAAATTTGGAATGCTCAAATTCTAATGTGAGTAGAAATCATAAGTCGTTTCTGATTACTGGACAGAATGGAGGTCAATTAAATGCAACTGTCGGATAGTTACTTATTCGAGTTCCCATGTCGAGTTTCATATGTGAGTTATTCGTTCACCAGTGAGGAACTTGGAGGAGCTTTGCGTTAGTGCTCATTTACCTTGCCAGAAGTGAGTGTTCTGGTAGGAGGATTTGCTGGACTCACGTCGTTGTTGATATCAGTCTGCGTTAATTTCATTATCTAGCAGACCTGATAACCTTGTCACCGTGGGTAATATGTGGGAGGCAAAAAATCTTATAATTTAACGTTTCACACAATCTGCCGTGAGAGAAAGAAGACTTTGACCTCTGAATGCTAAAGCCCGCCGATTGAGTGCCACCTATAATCGTGCACAGTCTGCGAGGTCAGATCTAATTTGGTGCCAGGTACATCCGGCTTGTCGAAATTTGTTGGAGCGTATCTCAGGTGGGGGTAGGCATCTATTGTGCCAAGTTCTTGCCTCGTTAATTTGTTAGTCATCCCAATTATGGTCATGATTCAGCATCCTTAAGTGTGTTATTACGTTAGCGCAGAGACCCTTTACACAGAGATTGGATGTCGCTGGAATCTCAGCTGCAAATTCGCACTAGTCGCGACTTGTGTGACCTTCCAAGCCGTGCTTGCACGTAGTTGCGCCTCGCCTACGTGGGTAAATGGGAATTATTTTTCCCGATTGATTTTTAGTCGAGTAATAAAGCGCATTACTGACAGACTACACTTTGCGATTGGTGATCTGGATTAACATCTTTACGATCTTCATGAGAGCTTACTCCGGTGGGCCAACGGAGACGTTACTTTCATTTGGACTGGTCGTTCATAACTTGCAGTAGCTCCAGCTATTTCAAACGCCAGTTGGTTATTACAGCCTATCAACCATTTGAAAGAACGGTAGGCGTGGGGTTTTTGTATCCGAGCCACGTTGTTTTCCCTTCGTTCACCTACGGAAATCCTCGGCAGGAAGGCGATTACTTTTCCAAGAGAGACAGTGTTTATTATGTCCTTGTGCGTATGGGCCGGTGACACCGTTGACTGGAAGCATTTACCCGCTCTTGAAAAAAATGACGTTCCTACGTTGACTGTTTAGTTCAACAGTCATGAAGTCCGTATTTTTCGTTGGGTTGGGGACGCGGTGTTTAGACCTTGAGCGGGTGAAGCACTTTGCTTATTTTCAAATGAAAACCTCCCTCTTCGTCAACTCGAAACAAAAACATTCTTAAAATAATAGGCCACCAAATCCAAACATGGAGGACATACCCGATAAATTTTGACCGAACCTAAACGTTTTATTACCAAATCCAAGTATCGAGGAAAATAAGTATTTCAAGTATGCCATGGGCTGCCTTTATGTATATTTAGCTTCTTTGGCTATTTACACAATAGGTGATGGGTAAGGACAAAAAGCTAGGAGCATATTGAATTAAACGATACACATGAGGTCTGTGAAGAAATATGTTTGGAGCGGATATGAATTAGGGCCTTCCTCGTAATTCAACGATTGATCAACTGCGCCCATGACACATGTAATAGTTGGTTTTATCCAGTTAGTACGACTAATATTCGGCATACTTGGAAACGCAGGAAAATGAAACATGCTCGATTAAGTAGGCGACTCTCCATTTTTCTCACTCGTGAAATATGTAAGATTAAAGGCGTGGTTAATCGCGTAAAACTCCCCAAAAGCGAGGTATTTAATAAGTAGAAATTTGTAACCGATAGACTTTTTCTATCCACTAGGGATCTACAATAAGATCCAGATCTGGA